>JABSTQ010005723.1:0-53027 GCA_013358835.2 Ixodes persulcatus
GATAGTTCCAATTGGGAAACTTCATGGACGTCCCAAAAACACTATATAATTGAGTTTAAAAAATGTTTGGAGTTCAAGCTCTCTTTTTCCGGTTTGGGGGGGGTCAAGCTTCAACGCACCCGCGCTGTTTTCTTTTTTTCTATTATCCACATTTTGACTCCCAAAGCCTCGTTCTGTACCATAGTGGTGATCTTTGCGACCCTTGTCGCGTACGACGCTCATGCCGAGCCCTCCTGAAATGTACTGAGATAGTGTCTTGCATTGGCGCTCAGCCATGTTTAATGAAAGTGTCTTGCCTGGCGCTCAGCCATTGTTTACTTGAAAGCGTATTTTCAATGGTGCAAACTAAAAGCTTGTTTGTGCGGAAATTATGAAGGGACTAATGAACCATGAACAATTGTACCTCGCCTAAATTGCGTCTTGGAATTTTTTCGTTCCTTGGCGGTTGCGTAGTTTTTGCAGAAAAACTTTTGCCCGGTGTTGGGTGAAACACTCGGTATATATCCATTTGACGTTCATTATCTTCTGAAGGTACGAGCGTTTTGTCGTAGTAAACTACCGAACCAGTCTAACCTTCTATCTAGACGTTGAGCATCATGTTGGGCAAAAGTTCACGACAAACCCTTCATTTCCGACTGCGTAATCCAAGTCTATTCTTTCCTTCTCTTTCTTCACAAAATGCGGCAGCAACATCTGCGAAGCACCATACGATGTGGGAATATGCAGGGCAGCATTTTCAAGATTCTACTTCAACCTCTACGATCCAAGAGTGCCTAAAGTTTATTTACGGTGGTTGCGGAGGCAATGAGAACAATTTTCATACGAAGGAGGGAATGTATAGACGAGTGCTTCAAAAGTAAGTCCTTCGCCTTCTTGTGTATTTACAGACACAATTCACACATACACCGCAGCGTAACATCGACACAAGGAACAGCTCTCCTACACAGCTGACATGAACGTAAGTTAGCACTGATGTTCCACTGTATCGATTACTGTTTTACCTCCTAAGTCAAAAGTCAGCGATAGTTTCAGCTTTGAATAATAGGCTGATACGTAGCGCTGTGGTTTATGGGTGCACCGGCCTTACATGTGCGTGTACATTCGTGACCTTACATAAGAGGTTATGTTTTTAAGATTAAATCGTACTTAAATTCCAATACAACGTGTCCTTCTAAAAAACTTTGTTTGGCCGAAAGCTCATTTTCAGCCGAAATGCAGCGCTAGAGGTCCGAACCAGATCCGAAAATTTCCGAACCAACCGTTACTTAATTAAAACGCTTGATGGACTTTCTAACGTTTCAGTGTTAAGTTGGCGGCCGATGGAGCACAGAACTCAACGACCACGAGTCACCAGCAACGGGCCCCATTTTTTCATTGACATTATTACAAAGTCACTTATGACTTTTACGTAAGATAAGGGTTAGTTCTAAACTTTCGCGTCTCGTTCGGATCGCCAGCGCTTCATTTGGGCGGAGACTGTGCCTTCGCCAATGCGTCGTTTAATTTGGCAATAAAGAACAAAAAAACTTTACATGTTTTTTTTTGTTTTTTTTGGAAGAAGGGCGGGAGGGGAGGGTTGTATTAGAATAAAATGCATATAGGGTTAGGATTTTATAAAAACGTCCCTTCAAATGTGGGAAGCGAAGGTGTGACGAAAGTGTAGCACGCTGAATATAGACGAAAAATGCTTCCCGCTAAAGTTAGCGAACTTTAGCGTGGCTTCCGAGTTCAGGAAATCTTATGAGTAACTATCTAGCGCAATCTCAAGCCAAGCCTCACATTCTGTGTCACGCTGTTTTATCTGTAAAATAAAGATAAAAAACAAGCATGTCTTGTTGTTAAGTACTGTTTAAAAAATGTTTGTAATCTTTTTCAGTTATTGTTTCTTGAGGGCCCTTGACAGGATATCACACAAGGGATGGGTGACCACAGGAAATACCCGAAAAATTTCTGTCGAAATAAGGAAGCGGTTTTGTTAGACTAATATAGAGACAACCTAATCGGTGAAAAAACGGGGCTTCTGTTATTCGTCAAGAACACAACTTGTTTCTAATAACCAGTTTAAATATCTTCGGTAAAAAAAAAACAGTTTTATTACATTAGGAAAACTTCGTTTCTCCTTAAAAGAGCACTCTACAAAACGTCCTGTTATTTGTAAACAAAACTGAGCTTATTTCATTCCCATAGCCAAAGATTTTTGGTCAAGAAACAGGGTAAGCAAAGTCGCGATTACTATAAAAAAAAAACAAAAAAACAATTTTTTTGCATTTCTGAAACTGAAATGAAATCAGTGAAAGTAGTAAAAAGACATTATTTTATGAAGAGATGTTTGTTCGCCAAAGAAGGTATATTACATAAAAAATTGAGCAGTCCCGCTTAGCCCACAGTACAGTCAGCCGTAGCTGCGATTTCTTCTTTGTTGTGTATTCGTAGTACATTACAGGTCTCCGGAAGTGCGTGGTATTTTACGGGAATATGTGGAGAGTTTGATATTAAATCGAATTGTATAATATACAACATTATGGTTGCACTGCACTTTTCTTTTAAACACGCCGGTTAAATTTGACTTTTTACGAGGGGCGTCATAAGTTCGTCTTATTAACACGGAGGAATAGAGATTCAGCAATCAAACTCGAGTAGGAGTTGAGACTTTCTCTTCATATTCGCCACCAAAGTTACCTACTTTTTCTAGCGATGCACCACATGCCGTAGGACCCATTGTATAGAACTCCTGGTTTTGAGGGTCAGGAATCGCTCCACTTCAGCAATCACTTGGTCATTCAGATTCGTGTCCGTGAAAGTGTACGGTTACGATCGAGAACAAAGGTTCGTCTACCCGCTCAAAGTCAACGATATCGAGCGGGAGAAGCACATCGATTTCCTCCTAATAGACGATCACTTTGTTCTAATCACCAACTTTGCCGGACTTTTCGCGAACAGGCGCACTCACCGCTTTCGCTGTAACAGGTGTATGATTGTGCTTTCGCTTTAGCACATGCGCCGGGAAGTCATTTATCGCTGTGTAAAGAAAAGAAGGCAGTCCGAACAGTGTGTCCTGTAAAGGGGGACGCGCTGTATTTCCGGAGCCCACACACGATGGAACCTTTTCCCTACTTTTGCGTCCTACGATTTCGAGGCCATTCTGGAAAGCGGAAAACATGGGTCAGGCTTACGAGAAGCACGTCCCCAGTTCGTTTTGCATTTTCGTAATCCGATCCACGGACTCGCGCATCGTCGAGCAGTTTTTGTATCGGGGCGAGGACTGCGTGGAAAAGTTATTTCCATTCTTAATCAGCTGTCAAAGCTCATTGGCGAATGGATTCGAAGCGAGGAAGTGCCAATGGTGAGCGTGAACGAAGAGGCTCACGCGTCGGCCTCTCACTGCGCGATTTGTGGCGAATCGTTCGGAAATCGAAAAGAGAAAAGTCAGAGATCACTGACTCACTTCAGCGGATCGTACAGGCAGTCGTTGTGTCAGGGATGCAATTTAAATCTGAGGGTAACAAGAAAGTCATTCCAGTGCTCGCGCACAACCATTCGTACGACCTGGCTTTATCCTACCGAAACTCGACTTAATCGAGTCTAAGGATATTAAAGTGCTCGCCACTAGCTGCCAAAATTTAAGCGACTCGACGTGGGTAACCTGCGGTTTCTCGACAGTCTGGCCTTTCTCCCACGCCAGCTTGGACGCGCTGGTTCAGGACCTCCTTTCCAAGGGACTAGAAAACCTGTGCTGTCTAAAGCAGGCGTTTCCGCAACACGTTGAGCTTCTGGCGTTGAAGGCGCGGAAAGGCGTATTTCCCTACGACTACGTGACCAGTTCCGAGGCTTACCGGGAGCCCGAGCTACCGCCGCCCGAGTCGTTTTACAACAAGCTTAACGACAGTCAAGTTTCAGAGGAGGACTACCGTCACGCCCAAACCGTCTTTGAAACATTTAATTTCAAAAGCCTAGGAGAATACAGTGACTGCTACCTGCATCTCGACTGCCTACTTCTCGCCGACGTGTTCCAAAATTTCAGGAAAATGGACTTTAGACACGTACGAGCTCGATCCGCTTCACTACGTTTCCCTCCCGCGCTCAGTCTCGCCTGCGCACTTAAACAGACTGGGGTAAAACTGGAGCTGCTCGACGACCTGGATGCGTATCTTTTCATCGAAGCGGGTCTCGAGGAGGAATCGTTCAATGTGCCATTCGTAACACGAGAGCTAACGTGCCAGGAACCGCATGTTTCGATCCGAACATGGCGGTTTCTCACATTTTAGACCTCGACGTGAACGGCCTGTACGATTCCACCATGCGACAATCCCTTCCATGCGCACATGCGTAGATTTTCGCTGGCTAGACCGCGAGGAAATCGACGCTCTCCACTTCCAGCAGGATCCCGACGACGCGCCCGAGGGTTACATTTTAGAGGTGGACCTCGAATATCCTCGGGAACTACACGATTCGCACGCGGACTTTCCCCTGGCTTCCGAGAAACGAGGAGTCCCGCTCGAATGACTCTCGCCCTATCAAAGAGCTCTCGTCGAAAAATTTCACCTACCCCAGCGAGAGTCTGAGCGAAAGCTGCTTCACACCTTTTATCCGCAACGCAATTACATAATTCACTACCGAAATCTCAAGCTGTATCTTGAGTTGGGCTTAAAACTAAAAGTCATTCATCGCGTTTTGAAGTTTTCGCAGAGGGCAATTCTTAAAGATTTCATCGACTTTAACCACAACCTCCGAAAACAGGCGACAAATGCCTTTCAAAAGAACCTATCTAAGCTCATTATGAATTAAATTTATGGCAAGACTATCGGAAACCCACGTAAGTACAATAACGTTGTCATTAGCGTGAGCGAGGAGAAAGTGCTGAAAAACCTGCAGAAACCTAACCTCAGACAGTTTGCGGCAATTAGCCCGACCGTGGTGATCTTTCAGTTTTCCCAGAGAACCCCACACTTGAACAAACCCGTGTACGCGGGCTTCTCTATCCTAGAGATGTCCAAACTGGTCATGTATGAATTTTCCTACAAGCAGGTCAGGCGTGTTTTCCCCGACGCTCGTGCAGCGTACATCGACACGGACTCGTTCATCCTCCAAATCACCGACCCGGATGTAGACTCGAAGCTCGCGACCCTTGCCGAAACTCACCTGGATACTTCGGGCTACCCAGCTGATCACCCCCTGTTCTCTCCCGCAAACAAAATGAAACTAGGAGTGTTCAAAAACGAGCTCCCAAAAAATCACATTCTTGGATTTGTTTGTTTAAAACTCAAACTATATTCGATGAAACTAGCCTCCCGAGAACGCTACGCGAGGGCGAAAGGAGTGAAAAGGTGCGAGTCCCGTAAGCTAACCTACGAGCTCTACGTTCAAACTCTCGAGCAACAAACTCTGCACAAGATCACGCAGCGAACCATCGCTCGTAAGTTGTGCGAGAACAAGACTGTTGCCGTGCACAAGATAGGACTCAACCTGTTCGACAACAAGCGCTTCATCGACTCTGACGGCGTTTCAACTCTTCCTTTCGTACATTGGAGCCTCTCGTGAAGTGCTTTTTTTCATTTCAAGCTGATGTATTTGTGTGTGTGTGTGTTTGTACAGAGCCATTTTCACGGAGCGCGAGGTTTTTTTCTTGTTTTTGTTTTAAACAAGTGTTTGATATTTGTATAAAGAGCTGTCGCGTGCGCGCCATCTGTTTCTTCATGTCTCGAGAATCTCTTAGATGCATGCATATTGAATAAAAAAAAAGATAAAGATCCATCCTCGCTTTGTGTCCTTTTTTGTGGCTTTATTTTGGAGATCAGGTTACAGAGCGGAGCAGCAGGAGAGCTTTAGATTAGCGCGTATGGTTGCGACCACGCTCCGATCCATTTCCCACACACGCTCCGTTCAGCAGCTGCAGATGACGATAAAATTAGCGAGAGATGACGTGAGCGTGGTAGAGTTGACGCCATCTACCAAGCTGGCGCTAAATTAGGGAGAGACGTCGCGTGATAATGGTAAAAGTTCACGCCAGCGAAAGGATTCAGGTGCGCGCCATCTACAAACAGATTCGGTAACTCACACGCATTGCGCGCACGCGAAAATACGGATGGGCACACCTTAGGAAGACGCGCAATTCAACTCTTCAGCAACAGATGGCGCAAGGTCAGACCCACGACGCAATATGTCACTCATGCCCTAACAACAAAGACGCTTAGCAACAAAAGACACGCGCCATCTATGAACCGAGGTGTCAACTGCGCAGCGATTCAAATATCAGGTGACGTTGGTCACATGACCCACCGGGAAAGCACACGACAATGCATTTCTCGTCACTAATCCCACGGCGACATATCTGTGTTGTCATCGTGACAGTGCATTTTCCCGCCTGACAGACGACTCAATAATCCTGAACTCTACTTCCTGCATGATGGAATTGTATAGATAGGCTTCGTCACATGACCTGGAGCAATGACGAGTTCAAATTCCTTGGAGGGTTATTTGTTTGTTTTCACCACCCAGATTACGAAAGCCATTCCCGAGGTGACGAGTCCGCGTGAGCACCGTTTGAATCGCGCGCGCGCGAAATCACGTGATTGGAAGACGAGCAAGGTCACACAACCTGCGGCAATGAAGCATCCTGTTTTTAACCGCATTAAAAAAGCCAAGTAGCGCGCGGGACATCACGTGATCTGAATGCACACACACACAAACAACTAACCCGACTTAAGCGGTGTTCGGAAGTGATGCGCTCGTAGCTCAGCGGATACCGCGTCGGGCTGGGGATGAAGAGGGCGCGAGTTCTAGTCCCCGCTGGCGGCGGAGCCTTTTTTATCGAATATAAGGGGCATTTACCGCGCAGCGATTCAAATTCAAAACATGTGACCGCCATGTGACCGGAGCGCAGCGCCCTCCTTCGGATGCAGCACGAACCCTGTGCGACAACATGTGAGCGCCCTCTGTCGGACGCAGCTCGAACCATCTGCGACATCACACGCCCTGAGCGCCGCAATTCAAGTCCTATAGCGCCCTCTGTCGAACGAAGCTCGGACCCTGTGTGACATCACGTGGTTGTTGTCAGATGATGACCGCATCTGTCAACATCTGGTCAACCACACTTGTGGTCTGCGGTTTCTGGTCTGCGGTTTGTGGTTCGCGGTCTGCGATTTATGGTTTGCGGTCTGCGGTCATGGTAAGTGACACGCTTCTGGCACGCGCCTGACACGTGACTTCACACGTGACGGGACCTCGCTGAGCTCCGATTGGTCACTGGCTAATGTCCTGTGGGCGGGGCCATCGATGCCTACTGCCTGTCATTGGTCACTGGGATGGGAGAGAGGGAAAGGGCCCCGCCCCACTGCGCAGTGATTGGTTGGATTGGGTTTGGCCCCGCCCTCCTGCGCTGTGATTGGTCGGATCGTGTTTGGCTCCGCCCCTTTGGGCGTTGATTGACAGTTGTGCAATAGTTGGCCGGAGTGGTACAGTTATTCTACTACTCTGTAACTTTAGCAAATAGCAAACACGAATATGTGGGATACAGTTTGACAGCGTCTTTTCGTGTGCTTAACCAATGTTGAGGTAAATCGGCGTCAATGAAAAGAAAACGCCCGAGTACCATTAAGGGAAAGACAGAAAGGATGCATACCTACAAAAAATAAATTAGAACGACCACGGGCAGGAAAGTCTGGTGAGGCTCTCGGAGTGACTCCCTGCATAGGGCCTGCACAGACCACAGAGCAAGATCGGTCAGAGCTTGCAGTGATAGGTGCTTCATACGATGAAGTTCCAGAAGCAGCTGCAATTGGAAGCAAAGTGCATTTCATTTCTCTGCAGAACGGAGATTTTAATAGATAGCATGCATTCATTCATTAGGTGATACAGTCATGAATGCATCTACTTTTCAATGCAGCACTATATCACCGAGTGGTTAACCGTGCCGGGCAACACTAAAAACCGGAAGCATTATTCCAAACTATCTCAGCTTAGAATTAACCACGGCAGAAGCTTCAAGCCATCCTTGCAAATTCAGTGCAGAAAGCAAGCCATGTGACCTTGTAATTGGACTCCATGGTATGTCGAGCTTATAATCATGCGCCGCGCTGTTCTTGCTGCAATGGAATGTAGTGTCAAAAGTGGTCCACCTTAAAGAGATACAAAGTATAGACGTTTGTAAGTGGGGCCCTGGCCTAGCCTTCACCTACATTGCAAGGTAGGACGTTCCAACCGGGATGTTTGCTCCCTGTAGTCACACGACCAGCTTGTGCCAAGCTGATTGTTCGAGCTGAGTTAATGTCCATACTGATACATTAACTAAATGCAAAACAATTACCTGGCAGGCATCATATTTTTAAACAGGCTGGGTCGACTCCTCATTTAGTACAAGGAGTCGATGCGTAATAGGAAAATACGAATAAAATTATGCGTTACAATTCCTTTTGCACCCCTAAAATGATGTGTTTTCGAAGGTAAGATACACAAGGTACTTCATTTAGAAAGTGCCTCAGCTGTACAAATGCATTTCACTAAGGGCACTTGCCAAGCCAGTCTTCAATTCTGTCCAGGTTAAGCCATGTTACATGCTCACTGACAGAATGAGAAAGGCAGGGAGATGTCTTAGTTGTTCTGCCTCCAGCCCCCCTGCTACCTTCGATGACGTTTCAGCGTCTCATGAGCCTCATGTGAGCACGTTCGTTCAAAGCGGGGTGAAAAGTAGCAGCGCGTGCTGGAGGACGCCCAGCCATTCTGTTTTTGTCATCGGCTATACTACATATTTTTGGTATGGCATATTTTGAAGTGAGTAAATGTATTGCAAATATGCAGTCGAACGTTTTACCATAATACAAAATTCTGATAAGGATAACAACAGTCTATGCGTATTTCCATCCACCATTTTCCAAATGAGTATTCCTCCCTATCGGAACAGCTACACATTAGTGTGTGAGTGGGTTTAGGACTGAGAGGCTAGAAAACAAAGCGCTCGCAAGGCTTGTCTAGCCCTTTGAACCCTGCGGGTACACTCGTCGCAAATCCCCGATTTCTAGCCGAAATCGCGTCCACGCCCGAGGTAGTCCACTGAATCGTGATTCCCCCATATTGTGCGAATCCTCCTTTAAACTGCGGTACAACCTACAAAGGAACTTTGTTGTGCTGCGGCACGTTTCCATGCTGCCTGCTTCAGAGGACAACCACTGTTGGTGTTGTAGACGACATCCTATAACGTACAGGCTACAACGTTTAACGAAGCAAGATAAAATTCATATCATTCAATAGACACAGATAGCCTCACAAAGGGACGACACCACGATTGTTGTTGATTTTACTCTTGCATACGAACAAAAGTGATATCCTCTTTTCTCTGATGTACAGCAAACCCCTTATCTCTGTGGCCCCTATTTCATCTGAAATCGGTCACAGAAGACATAATCGCGGCTACCAAATTTCGCAAAATTAATGGCCGCGAAAATTAATAGCTCGCAAACATTAAAGGATTTATAGTACTTCCGTGTGTCACTTGGTGCTAACATTTCAAAAAAAGGTTAAGGTATTGTTTATAAAAAATTGGCCTATGCAAAAAACGCCCTTCTTCAAGTTAGGCACACGAGGTTCTTTTGCACTCCCTATAAAATTGCAGATTTGTTTCGGAAGAGCTTTTGGTAAAACGCAGTTTCAAAACGACATATACTTGGCGTCAACTATTTTGTGGTGCATTGTAAAGGCTAAAGTAGCTTCCAAAGTGCTTCAGCTCAGCACTTTTGCGAGAGCATGTGGTTTAGTGTTGCCTCTCATTTGCATGGTCCAGAAAAACTAGCGCTGATAGAGTTGTGCGGGAGGAGATCAGCGCTGATAGAGTTGTCCGGGAGGAGATCAGGAAGCTACTTTCTGCCATCAGTTGCCCAGCTTTTATTTTGATTGCCGAGATTGTTTCGGACGGAACAAGTTCGACGGGCATTTCAACTGGAGACTTCTTCGAGCAAAGCGGCATCTGACGAACCGAGGGTGACATATGCAACAAAGTCGCGACGTTCACCACCGACTACCCGTTAGTATTCAGTACCCGTTCAACGAGACACCCCAACGCCGAAGTATTCCCGACATCGAAAATAACCAGTGTAGGTTCTCGCTGAATAAAGTACACCGAGGAAAACGGAGGTGCTGCGAATAGTCGACCGAAAACCACTCTGCTCCCACTGCATGAGGCAGGCCATGTCTACTGGAGGTGCCCGTACCAATGAATTAGCCTGCAAGAGTTTGTGCCGAACGACCTTCGACCACGTATCGAGGAGCGTCCGCGGGACATTAAGGATTATCTTCGGCGGCCTTTGCCCCTGGTGCTGACATTACCCCGAAGCTCCTGATCCCCATCACCTCGACGGGAGGTAAGCACAACAAAGCAGGTGAGAGGCAATGAAATACAGTTGATTTGGTTTTGGTTGTCGTCCATGGATAATACCTAATAGTTTGCTGACACCAATTATTTATGTCCACGCAATAAAGCACAGAATTTCCTATTTTGACGGAGAATGCAGCTGAGTGACTTGAAGAAATAGAATGGTTGGTTGGTATCCAAAATGGGCACCAAACATCACCCGACTTCACTTTTCCCCACGAGACTCACACAAGTTGCAGTGGTCGCGGGATGCAGAAAAAATAGCCATTACGAAATGGAAATGAAATGGCTTGGATAGCAAACAAACACTGTTGCCTCTCGCCAGCCATCAAGTCAACACTACAGCAAAAGGCACAGCCACGTAAGCACTACAAACCCGAGTTTGCTGCATTGGCGCAGATACCTACCAGGAAAATTTTCGGAAAAAAGCAAGCTCTGTAGCTTCAGTGCATGAAATGTCAGTGGCCGCACATGGCGTAAGATTACAAGGCGGCATCTGTCAGTCAAAGTTACCACTCGACTAAACTGAACACCGACGTGCCAGGATCGTCATCCGACAACAAGGAGCACAGGTACTACGACTGATCGCTTGACACAAGACTGTCGCAGAAATAACTCGTTATGGAACCCTTTTCTAAGAATCAATAGTTATGTAATTAAGTGGAAATAAACATATTTGATGCACTAACCAGATAAACATATTTCGGCTCACCTATATGCCTTCGGAGTCTCTACACAAAGAATTATTTTCACTGCACGTGCTGGACCTTATGAGAACACCTGCATCTCTGACCCCTCAATATTAATTGTTGGGACATACCAGACCGGCAGACTGGTTGCATTGGGTTGCACTAGTTCCACTTCTTCTGAACTTGTGGCGCATCCGAAAACAAACTCCAGTGATGTGAGAATGTTTATTAATTTATTCCCTCCAATGGCCTCTGTAGGCATAGCAGAAAGGATACTTAAAGCAACACATCACGCTAACATCAAAGCACGCGGACATTAATGAGAACAAACCGAGCCGAGCTACTGAAAAGAAATATTACACTCGTAAGAAATAATTATTGCTGCAACTTGTTGAGTGCAAAAATCAACACACCACTGAACATCTGTTTAATAGTATGGATGCATTGTTATATTGGAGGACACTTACTATACGTGTGACACAATAGACCCTTTGAAAAACCCCATCAAGCAACACATCTGTCACCAATTTTTTTTCGGCGTAAAACACACGAATGGGCCCCAGTTCATGTTGAAGGCTAATGCAGCATTCGAGTCCAATAGGCGCTGAGCGAAGTTCACAGTGATTGCTGACATAACATTCTTGTCGAACAAATGCCCAAAGTATGAAGGCTTGGGTAATTAAAGTAGTAGTTACTGCAATCCGTTTCATCACAATTTGGCAAACAGCGAAGGCTACAGTCTCGGTCAGTTTGTATGTATGTTGGAGAGAGGCACATGAGAACATATCATCACAGTGCTCATCTGCACAAATTTTTCACACACAGGGGGGGGGGGGGAATGCAGGAATTTCTAGAAAGAGGGGGGGGGGTCAGGCGTTGGTCAGCGTACCATAGGTTTTGAAACCCTCTAAATCCACCCCTGGTCAAACACCTTCCCTCCGTCTCTCCGATTGGGTTGAGGGGGCTGTGGTGGTTGTCATTTTCCAAGTTATGGTGAAACAAAGTATAGGCGGCCAACACTTTTGAAAGAAGTCTATTGAGGAGATTAAAAGGGATGGTAGTCAACATTTTTCAACTTTCGTGGGCGCTTCCTCGCTAAAACTTGCTGCGATTACGCAGTTGCCTAGTGCTGAAACAAATTTCCTTGGGCCCTACGTCTGACGAATACAATTCGCGTCGATTCTCAGACATTCCAACGTTCAAAGAAAGCCAAGAGAATGCGACAATTTCATGCTAAAAGCACTCAAAGTTCTATCGACCTTCGAACACATCCGGGAATCCGAGCACCGGTACGGCGACACGGCTGATGCTGTCTCATAGGTGTAAATATCCAGATGATCAAGAGCGATCAATGCGGAAAAAGGGTATAAAATCTCATTCCATCATATTTTTACATTATACCTGCGTCAACGAGCACGAAGAAGCCCGAAGTCGTCGGAAAGCGGCTGCAATCACGGCTAGCGCGCGCCAAACAAACACGCATCCGCCAGCTCTGTGCGCTGCCATCTTACCGGTGACGTCGCGGCTCTTGGAAGGTCACGTGACGAGTGGTCACATTTGCGTACAACATGGCGGAAACCGGAAGGGGGGGGTGCCACTTCCGAACTTCCCGTTTATCACTCCAAGCTCCTCTACCTTGTTGAAGTACCTACCAAGGTTGCCTATACTCTGTGGTAATGTTTGTTTTCTGCCAGTTTAGGCGAACAGAGCCACACGCCTGTTTCCATCGGTTCAAATTTAAATAAATGGTAACCAACGCACAAAGAAAACAAGTTTCAAGTACTTTTTGAGAAATTTGAATTGACTTTCACTATTGAATGACTGCATGCACTTGAATGTTCAATTCAAGAGTTTATAAAACGTGACTACCTCATGCATGTCTTCCTCCAAAAGGGTGGTAACGCTCAATTGCACGAGCCCAGGGGTAGTTAAGTAAGCCTGTGGGGTAGTTACAGCCGTCAAAACGCATTATGACTAGAGGGGGGGGCTCACTTTTTCTTAGAGTGTAGGCCTACTACCGCCCATAGGTACCTCGTGGAACGGGTCCAGATTGGGGTTTGATGTACCACCTACGACAATGTTTTACCAAAGACGTAATCTTCAATGGAGGGGATTTCAACGCCTGACACCTGGCTTGGGGATACGGCACAAGTAACCTCCGGGGAGCAGGTCTCTTCCAGGAGGCGCACACTTGCAAACTACCGCCCCTCAATGTCCGGAATCTTCCGACCAGATTCGGACAAGGGAAGGGTCGAAATTACTCCACGCCTTAACTCACTTGGGCATCTCGTCATACCACCCAGGATAGGACCCTGTTCAACGACTTCATGGGCAGCGACCACTTGCCCGTTTTTATCACGCTCACCACTGCGGACCACCCCTTTTAAACGCAGTGACCAACGTTGTCAACTAGGATCGCTACCTAGAGCTAGTCAATGAGTGAGACGACCCCGATACGTGGGACGACCCTGATACGACCAGATCACCTGGCCAAGTACTTGCACTGCTCAAGGCGGCAAAAGACCAGGCAACAACAACCAAACAAACAGACCTTGACGAACCCCACCCAAACCTCCATCTCCTCAATTTTCGGGAGTTTCATCTCACGGCACTAATTCGATACCGCCAGCATGGCAGGACTCTCCGTCTACACAACCGGCTTGACACCGCCACTGAGGAGCTGAAACAATGCTGCCAGGTATCGCCACAAGATCAATGACACAACCTCTGCAACCAGTTCACTGGCCGGATGCGTCTTTCCACAGTGTGGAAATTTTTTTTCAAAATTTTATTTAGAAATTGAAACGCGGAATGGCGACGCAGACGGTGGCTGTACGCAAGAAAAAATCTGACGCCGAGGTTGCAGATGTTGCAGCTAACGTTTGTTTCCCGTAATCCACATCCCCGGACATGACTTGCTACTCACCTGAAGTTTCAGTAGACGACGCCCATACACCTGACGCAGCGTTTATGTTGGCAGAAGTGCAGGAATCACTCGATCACTCCAACACGAGGAGCACGGCTGGACCGGACAGAGCGACCCGCGCTGAGTTTTGCAATTTACCAATAAACTTCAAGCTCAAAATACTTGAATAAATGAACGAGGTGAGGAACCCGGCCGGTTGCCAATACTAGAAAATGTCGCTGGTCATATCCATTCCAAAGCAAGGCAAGCCAACCGCGACAATCCGAATCCTGCGTCCTATCTCGTTTACCAGAAGCATCTGCAAGCTGATGGAGCGAATGGCCATTGCCAGTATACGATGGCACCTCGACACCGAGGACCGCCTGCATCACGGCCACACCAGGTTCCGATAAGGGCTCAGCACCCAGAACAACTTTCTGATGCTTCATCATGACGTCCTGGCAGCCCCTCCCCAATACAACCCAATACTATATTTGCCGTGGATGTACAGAAAGCATTCGACTCGGTGTCGCACTTATCGGTCATTGGGAGTACTAAGCTAATAGACATCCACGGCCGTGCTCTTAACTTTATCAGGAATGTTCTCAAAGATCGAAGGTTTCAAGTGAAGATTGGGAGCAGTATCGGGCCCGAAACTATCAACCTCGTCAGAGTGCCACAAGGGGCAGTGCTCTCACCGACCCTTTTTAATATTGTTATGACTGGCTTTTCACTGCGTCTCACTTCCATTTCGAATCTGCGTTTTGCCATCTATGCAGATGACATAACTCTCTGGTTCATGACAACGACAGCTAGCGTAGGGGAGCAAGAACATACACTACAATGCGGCCTCTACGCTGCTCGGTTTTTTCTAGAACACGTTGGTATGATCGCTTCTCCGGAAACTACTGAACACGTCGGGGTGCTCTCTGGCCCCCAATACCTCGCCGGCGAAATGCGCGCCCTTTACAACTTGACACTAAAGAGCAACACTATCTGGTGGTGGGAGTGCACTGTGCACATTCTCGGACTATTCATAGACGACGACGGCGGAGCCGTGTCAGTGTTCCAAAAAAAAGACAAGCTTATCATTCACTTGATACGACAATCCACCAAACCACAAGAGGGCACACGCCAAAAAGTGACCAGACAACTCGTTCAGGCCCTCTTCTCCTCAAAGGTTCTCTACGGCTACAACAATTATTACCTAACACAATTCCAACGCGACACCGACGAGAACCTTATATAGGAAGCGATACGGCTTATCACCAAACCTTCAGAGCACACCTGGATGCCGGATTTATACGCTCGCTGAAATCTCAAAGAGCTCAGGGATGCAGCTCACTCGGTTATTGCGTACCGAGGTAGGCCAGGCCATTCTCTAAGAGATCGGGCGCCTACCGTTGTTCGAAAAAACCTCCGCCGCTGCCCACCACTCTGGGAAAGGCACGTCACCTTAACAGTTGACAATCCCTTACTATGACGCATAAAAGCAGACCATTCAGAGCGACGAGCATCTTATGCCAAAAAGCACGAGTGGCATGTTGCTGCCCTGGACCCACGACGACACGTCGTTTACTACACGGACGCTGCTAGCGGCCCGTTCATGCACAGGTAGCACCACCAGCGTCGGCTGCGTGGGTTAATATAAACCACCTCGAGCTGTGGTCCCAGCGGTTCCCCGCAGGAGTGGGCATTAGGGGCGCCGCGTTAGAAGCCACTGTACAAGCCGCTCAACATGCTGAACACAAACACTAAGAAACATCAACCGCGAACATCGCCATCTACACAGACTCACAAGTGTCCTACCCGGAGTACCGCCACGCATACAAGTCGACCAGTAACCGGGTGCACAAATCTAAGGGCATCGCGTCCCTCCTGCATACCAACCTCCACACTGAACTGTTGACAGCGATGTGTGTATGTTTTTTTTTTATTTGCAGCTGTGGATGCTTTAAAGAAAGAGGAGCCGTGCAAGACATTTAATAAAGATTTTTTCTCAGTTCAACTCATTATCGGAGCCAGAAGGATTTTAAAGAACACCGTGTCAAATATTCGACGGACTCCCCGGAGTGCGTGTGTACATAGGTGGCATTCTGCTGTTAAGCGCTACGCGGCAAGAGCAGGAACAGCATTTAGTGGCAGTTTTGAAAGCTTCTGTATAAGCGGTGTGGATTTTGTGAATTCGAAACCACAGAAGTGTGGGTTCGAATTAACAAAATACAATTACTGGCGACAGCATTGCGGGAGAGGTGTTTCGGCCCATCCCTTTACCGAAGAAGAAAACGCACCTTTAGAGCATGATAGAAAAATAGGTTCCGTACCTCTCTGAAAAAAACTGCAAATTCATGTTCGCTCATCAATGCGCATCTAGCGATCAAATTAGCCGAGAACCACGTGAGAGAGTTGAACATTATAGCAATGATTCTAAATACCACACCCGTTGCACACCATCTGATATACTCGAGAAATAGATTTAAGCTGTGACGCATCAAAAGACAGCATTGGCGCGGATCTGCTGCAGTGCCGCAGCTGTACCTGGCGGCGAGTAGCATACGAATCTCTAGATATAACACCTGCTGAACAGAGGTACGTACAAACATAAAAAAGCGCTTAGCGTTTCATGTGGTTCTGATAAATTTTGACGGTGTATTTACGGACAGACGATTGTCATCAAGACGGACCACAAACCGCTCTTGTGTGCTGCAGCCAAAGAAATTCATGACATGCCTTCTCGCTTGCAAAGGCGTTTTTTTTTCTTTTCAACTTCTCAAGTACGGCTACGGTCTGGGAGTGTGTTCAATGAAATCATATCTTTTTTGGCGGAAATGCTGTGACGCGCCTCTCTCGTCAGGTAGTTCTACATTGCGAGGGCCATAAAATGCGTTGTAGTACAAGCATTTCAGCTCCTGGGCTCTATGGTCACAGATGTAACTCAGGACAAACTGGCCATAGAGACTGCTTGCGACAACTACGCTCAGGCAATCAGCAGCAGCATGTCAGCAGACCAGCCACCTGAAGGTTAACTAAAACCTTTTGCACCAGAACTGTCTTTTGTGAATAGAATGCTATTTAAAAACATATACCGGCT
The DNA here is from genome assembly GCA_013358835.2 of Ixodes persulcatus. Taxonomy (NCBI): domain Eukaryota; kingdom Metazoa; phylum Arthropoda; class Arachnida; order Ixodida; family Ixodidae; genus Ixodes; species Ixodes persulcatus. The sequence continues at coordinate 17,046 of JABSTQ010005723.1, forward strand.
ATTCCTAGAAACATGACATGAGAAGCGCAAAGAAATAGCACGAGGCCTCGTTCCTTGGCCAGGTATCATAAGTGGTATCAGACTACTGATACCGGACTTTTGTACGTGTAGACAATTTTCTTACAACCGTCGCAACCATTGCTGTTGCGTTAAGTACCAATGAGTGCATAGAACAGGCTTGAAGTTGACATTTGTGCTTTGGAGAGATTTCATATAATGTTGCGTTCGACCCGCTTTAAAATTTTTCAGAAGTCCAAGGGCAGCCAGACACTATTTCAAACTTCACGATTGCAGCACTCAACTTCACGTTCGCAAGGTAGGGCATACCGTTCGATGTTGGCAGCGACAATGAACTGCAGTCTTAAAGCCACGAGTTCATCGCGTTCCTGGAAAGGTACGACTTGAATCCCGTTACGTCAAGTCAAAAATGCCCACAGTCTATCGTACTCGTAGGAGGAAAGGGTGTACAATTGTAAAAAAGACGACCGTTCTCAAGGTAAACTTCTTCAATGAAGGCGTCTTCGAAGGAGCATTGTGTATTTTGTGCCGTGACAGCTAGTATAGCCAAGAAGTACGTTAAAACTTGCTAAGGCCTGTGAAGGGCTAACAACCTTGCCAGATTTGGCTGAAGACAACGTCGTAAGATGTAGAGACACAGCATGGTCGTGTAAAGACAAGTTTGTTGATTCTGCTGCTCCAAATCTCAACATGGGTTAAAGAAGATCACCGGCTGCTCAGACGCAACCGGCTGAAGTCAATAGATTGACTTTACTTGGTTTTTCTCAGGACAGGATCATGAGTATAGCAGTGTCACCTCTAACACTCTTTAGAGTTACATTTATTACGAATAACGAGCTCACGCGAAAACCTACATTTTGATTGCTGGCAGTTTCTTATTTGCACAGCCTGAAACACTAGATGAAGAAGGTGGCCGGTAAAAGCAAACCCCTCTCAGTATATTCGGCCCTTTTCAAATTACCAAGTGTGCGCGCTTATAAGGATGCTTACGAACTAAGCGGGCGATATATGAGGTGAAAATTAGGCATTGTTTTAAGTACATCCTACGTGTAGTTGGTGTTGTTTACCAAATGCTCCTTTCTTGTGGTAAGGTGTACATAGGGCAGACGGCAAAATGTATAAATATCTGAACTAGAGAGCACGCGCTATCTTTAAAAACTGAGCCTCCGGGATATCTCGCCGTCCACTTTAATATATCTGGTTGATCACGTCAGTTTGAAAACTTTGTAAGCAGTGATAGAGTGCATGCGAGCTAGTAATGAGTCAACATCTTGTAGGCTCTAAGTTGGGGAACAATGAAAAAACAAACGACGAAGATAACAACATTTCTATTCTTGCAAACAATCCTCGGCGAAACGCAGGATTGATCATTTAAGCGCAAAAAAAGCACAGTCCGGAAATATGTGTCAGTTTGAAGTTTGAGAATCTCTAGTGGAGAGTGTCAGCTCATCGAGGGTTTGCACATTTTTGCTTGAGGGCAACTCCGCGCTTTGTTGGGGGGGGGGGGGGGGTTACATAGCAGAGTCTTGATTGTTTCTCTTCTCTACTTTTTTATTGTTCTCTGGTACAGTAAAGATTAATAAAAATAAAGACAATAGTCAGCGCTTTTTCAGTGTTCCGATGAATGAATTACGAAGACGTTCATTAACCCCTCCGATAAAAAAACAACAAAAGAGGCAAAAAGTTCACAAGTTTAGGTAATGATTACAAAGCGGGACACTTGCGATTTACATTCTACGGAGCAGTACCCAAGCAGCACACAATACTGCGTCGATATTCACCTCGGGTTGGCAAAGCCATGCGAATACTTCAGATATTTTCGATTATCGGGAAAACTGTGAAGTACCATTCTTATACTGCCATTGTCAATGGAATATCTATTGTATTCCCGCGACGCGACCATGATATATATAGTACACGAACCGTGTTTTTCCCTGAAAATCTTTTCTGAATCGGCAATAATTGCGCAGTATTAGAAATTTTCGGTCGATTCGAAAATGATATTTGAAAGAAAACCGGTACCATTTGACACTGTTAATGACCACGCAATATCTGTTATATTGCGCCGACGAAATCCTGACATATATTGTACACAAACCGGGTAACCTTTACACGATTGACAGAATTGTTCGTTTTTTTCTCCCAAAAAGAGAACTTGGAAAGTGAGAGGGAGAGGGAGGGGACAAACGAGTGAGGGAGGAGACATACTAAGAGGGAGAGTAAACCTAACCTTTTTAGTGCAACGAATTTCGAAACTACAGAGACGTAACCCACGTGACCAGACTCCTTGGCGTCTTCACAGCCTTCACGGCCGAGTGGACGACACTTCGGCATTCCGGGAATCATGGTTGTGATTTCTCGCGGCAGTCGTGCATGGTTTCAGATCGGAACTCGTCGTCGCTGCTTTTTCATCTGGGTTTCTCTAAGACGTCAAATCTTCACACATTATGCTTGACGTATGGCTAGAGAGAAAGATGTTATACTTGATGCAGAATTGAATATGCATCACAGTTCCCGTTCAAGTTTCTGTACTGAATGACCTTTGTGTGCAGCTTGCTTGTGCATGCGTTGAGTCCGAATTAAAGTTCCAAAGGCAGATGTCTGCCCTCACGGACGTCATGATCAACGCAGCCAAAAGCTTTTATGACATGCACGGAAAACGCTGTACGTTCTCTGACATTGAGCGAAACCTGCAGTCAGCTGTAACAAAGTATTTCTTGATCAACGAGGTAAGGAAGGTTGTGAAGGGGCACTGACACCGCAAGGGTCGTATTTTATTATTGTCTAAAACGATGCACGTTGTATTCATAGACACGAAAAAAAAAAACTCATAGCGAAAAAAAAATTTTTACACGCGCGCGCGAGCTCTTTTATTTTTAGCGCTTTCCCCTCCCTCTTTTCATCTCCTCGCTTCTTTTGATTCGTGACTTCAAAAATCATGAAATTTAGAAGCTTTGTAGGCGTCATTTCTATTACATCTAATGCCGGCAATCGTAAAACATGTTTTTTAACTTAATCGAGAACGCACTACGGCCCTTCTTTTTGAAATACCAGCAATCAGAGTCCGTTGTGGTGCCGCCTCCTGGATTTGAATCCTCCCACGAAAAACAGGCGACACCGCTCAAAACCGGTCCGCCGGGGCTCGCTCGTTTCCTCCTCGCTTTTGGTCGCGATGGCAACAGCACCGAGTTGTGAAAGAAAGTGGACTCTCAGGAATCTGCAATATTTTATGTCACCGCACCGGCGCGGATCGCGCGGGAACTTCGAATTCGGCATTTGGAAATTGTACTTCCCTAGTACTGAATTCCCGAATTTCGAAATCTAAGGGCAATGTCCCGGCATCGTTTTCCATCGTTTCATTTAATAATAAAAAAAAACCTTGATTTGTAAGTTTCCCTTTAAGATTTGCTTTTGTGCATTGTCTTGTGTTATATTTCTGATGACAAGTTTAATACTTCCAATGTATATGAAAGATGTAAGTAACAACCCAAGAAGCACGGATTTTGGCCAAGCAATGGCCAATGTGTGGCGATGGTCGTTTGGCCAGTGGCCAGAGAGTGGCCATTCATTGGCCACTCTCTGCCGCTTGGCCGATCGCTTGGCCGATCGCTGATGGCCAGTGGCCATTGGCCAATGGCCAGATAAAGGCCAGTCACCGGCCAGACTCGGGCCAGTGTCAGGCCACTTGGCCAAGGAGCATTGCCAGCCATTGGCCGATGACTGGCCAACTCTGTGCTGCTTGGGAATAGAATGCTTTAGGTTGAAAAAAGCGAGATTGAAGCATTTATTACATATAGGCAGTCAAGGGTGCATTTAACTAAAGACATAATTTCGCATATTGCCAGACCAATATCGATAAACCTCCAGCACACCAACGATATGCAAAATTCCCCAAACTTAGTGAGTTCATTTTTCTTTTAACCGTAACAACTGTAAAGAGTATAAAAAAGCCCCGACGCAACGGTTTCCCACATTTTTCTAACTTAAAGAAAAACAAAAAACTCTGCTTGTCAGACGCTACTGCACTCTTCATCTAGGAGCTTCCACCTGACTCCTACTAGAGGGTACAGTGTTGCGTTTACATTGTAACTCCTATACTCAAAGGTACATATTTGCAAAACCGCACGCTCTACTTAACGTTACCCGGCTAATTGGGTAGCTTGAGTGTGGTTTATTTGGCTGTTTAAATATACTACGATTCTGGAGATACTGCCCCCAAGTGTACTGCAGTACAACGGCGTATTTTTGCTTACTTAACACCTGTCGGAAGTCGCGCTTTGACTGCATTCAAGTTGATCGAAGAGAGATTTTTCTCTCCGTGAAACTTCGCTTCCACCTGAGTGAATACTCCGCTATAAAGTTCAATTCAATACGACGATTGCAGCCGCACGCGAAATGCAGAAATAGAAAAACATATATACTATAATAGAAGTACTGGCCGCAACGTGCCATGCGGAGAAGCAAGCATATGGCTTGTAATTGCAGTGAAGCGGCTTGATTTATTGGCTTTCACAAAATTACGGCATACGCGTTTATTTTTACTAAGAAATAAATCTCTTGAGCTGTTCGAAATATTCTAGGAGGTATGAATTTCGAAGGGACCAAAAAAAGCGGTCCCTTGAAAACGACCTGTATCATAGGCGGAACCGCAGAGCTCAGATGTAGCTATCGGGTTAGTGTGCAGTTGTATTGATGTTTGTATGTGTCGTGTATATGTATGCGCTCAATGTATTTTTTCAGCTGATGCTTGTGGCTTGAGTAATGTATCTTCATTTGTGTATAATAAGCTGCCTGAAGAGTAATGGTGGCGTGAGCAAATAAAACTATTTTTGTAGCACATGAATCTAGCGGTATCTTGCGCCAACGCTCCAAGTACTCTATAGATATACGTGCGATATCCCGTGGTTGCCCAGACGACACTGCCAGTACTCGATTGACATACGCGATGCCCGGCAAATACTCAGCCTCCTCTCTAAGTACTTTACAAATATACGGGTGATATCCGGGGGGTAGTCGGACAACAATGACGGTACTCGATTGACAGGCTTTTCCGGCGAATGCTCAGCCGACGCTGCTATAGTCGGTTGCAACACAAGAACGAAGGGCGTGGGTAAGACGGGTCGGTGAGGACGAAGCAGACGGAACGCTGTAGAAGAGTGGGGAAAACCTCCTTCTCTCTTTAGCTTTCTATCTGCTTCCTCCTCCCCGGCCCGTCTTACCCTCGCCCTTCGTTCTTGAGTTGCAACGGAGTACAGTACTCTGTATATATACGCGATATCCGGCGTGTATTCAGACGACGCTGGCAGTACTCTACATAAATTGGGCTGGTACTACACCACTCTTGAAACTATATTGTTTAGACATCATGTGGATGGGAAGAACCCTATTTTCGGAGTATTTCCCAACTATATTGTGAGGATACTCGCTGAATAATCTTGTGCCGCTTGGGTTGTTGTACGGCCGTGCGGGGAAACTACACCCTTCTATGTGCGTGTCCATCCAGGTCTCAGTCAGGTATCCAAGCAGGTCGGACAGGACCGCGACGCGCCTGTCTTTGTCACTCTCGGGGCGGCACCACACTTCGAAGCACAGGGAGCTGTGTTGTTGTCTTACTACGTCTAGGGCTTTCGTCCTCTCCTGGTCAAAGCTCGGGAATTCCGCTACAATGTGCCGTTCATCCCACTCTACATCGTAATTCCTGCAGGAGATGCTCTCCCTGCGGCAGTTTTCAGTTCATCTTAGTTCTTTTTGAGTTAGCAGGCTGTTATCGTGGTCCTCTACAGCCGCAGCCCCGGCACTGGTGGCACTTCTCGCGCGGCCGCCCTCGCCCACTTTTGTGTGTAGGCGGGCGTGATGCCATCTTGAGCCATGAGTTTTTGCAACTTTACCATCTCGAGCCTTCAGGAGACCCCCAAAGTAATATTTGCTTTTCGGGGGTCACCTCTGGCTTCAGGCGTAGTTTTGATGGTCTTCCTGAACGCCAACTTGATGTTTTGGACCGTGCCTTCGCGGACGTACGGGTTGAAGGCGGAGTGGGGCAGTGGCCGGGTCCTGTCATCAAAGGTCGACACAATTAAGCTCTTCAACAGCCGCCTGGTGCGCCATCTCTTTACCGCCGATGCCCGACTTGGAATTCACTCTACGCTGAATGGGACTGGGTTCGGGTCGCATCATTCCAGTTCATGTTCCGGCTGGAAAAAACTCTTCAATGGCAGCGTGTGCTTTGACAGGCATCCTAAGCGACCTCACGGCGGCGTGAACGCCACGGTGTGGGCGCTCGCGTCTTTAATTTAAGAATTCTCATGAGAGTAAATTGTTTTCTCTCTGACGTGGTCAAGTCCTTGATAGCACTGAGTACGACTCTGAATTCAGCTTCCTGTCCAGATCAGCATTACTGCAGCTACTTGCTCTTGGCTTCGTCCCCTTAATAAAACCCCGCCGGGGCCACCCTTCCATCCTTGGATGCGGAGTTGACGAACACGCGAAGCTCGTCGTCAGCACCACTGCTCTGTTTGTGCCGCCAGTCAGACTTTCACCTTCTGCCGGCGTTGGTCGTAGAGTTCATCCTATTCGGTATTGGCGTGGCCGAGGTGACTGTCACCCTTAGAAGTAGAGGGATGAGAGTAGCAATTGGTGGCATCCATTTCTTTGCGCGCAGAGAGCTCCACGAAAGCATGTGTTGTGCCAAAGCCCTGACCTGTCGGGTACGCGCCAACTTGGCACCGTACATCCTCTCCTGGCTCCTTCTGATGTCATCCAGGAAAAAAATCGGGAGAGCTGCGCGCAGTAGGTTTAGACGTGTACATTTTGGCGGACTCGATGTGCTGCGTCGCCTTTCGTTCATCCGTGTTTCCAGTGTGGCCCGTTGAGCGCCGCTGAGCCTATTGAAATACAGGTCGTGCGGGATCTTCGTTATCCCGGTGGCTTGGACCACGGTCCTAGCCAACCCCTTTCCGAGGCCTCCAGCCCGCGTTGCCTGGCGCCGGGCGAAAGAGAGGCCCTTCTTTCAGGTGTCCCGCATCTGCTCGATCCTGCAGGTCCATTCGCCGCGCGAGAGGAAGCTTAGCCCTAGAATGTAGTCTCGGCCGCCTTGTCAATATTGTGGCCGTCGAAGCGCAGGTCTGCAACGACTGTCTCCGATTCCTCTGTAAAGCCCATGCACCTGGTCTTCTCGGGCGACGGGCTTAGGCCGGCTTCCTTCAGAACGTCGGTCGCTCTGTTGAGTGTCCGTTGTATCGCCTGCTCGGGTGCGTTGTCGCTACCTGTGGTCCACACGGTGATGTCCACGTAGAACGGGAATGCCAGGTCCTGAACGATGGCGAGCGGCCAAAGAAATGGAGATATCGACAGATTAAAGAGCATTGACAGCAACACCGCACACTGCGGCATACTAATCTCGTTCGTCTTCTTCGCAGTGCCGCGGTGCCTGCCGGTCTTGACCAGATATTTCCGCCCACACTGAAAAGCCTTGCAAAAGTTCACGGCCCGCCTTGAACGCCCGTCTTGCGGGTGTGTGGATCACAGTGGCATGAGGCAGGGTATCGATAGCTTTACTGGCGTCCGCTTCCACCAGGAGTTGGTGGGAGCACTGGACGGATCAGTTCGCCAAGTAGTTTTGAATCACCCCCATTCTGTACTAAGTGCCGAGGCTTTGCAGAATTTCGTCTGAGCGGGGGATCACTGCTCTTCACTGCTCAACGATTCAGTCGATGCGTGCGAGCACCAAGCGCTCTATTGCTTGCATAGAAAGGAAGAAAGCGAAAAGGGACCTCGATTACTCTTTTTAATTCGGCTTCTGCACTGGTTTACGAATGGGGCATACTCATGACAGTTTCCAAATATCTGAAATTCTGCCCTCGTGCCAGGCGTCGTTGATTAGATTTAGCAGGCTTCGCTAAGTCGCCTTTTGGAGCATTTTGAGAACTGAGCTAGTCATGCCCGAGCGAGTAATGTCGCTTTCTCGGTTTATAGTATATATTTTGTATATATTCAAATTTTCTGTTATGAGGTGTGACATAAACATTCCTGAATGTTTCTACATTTTTTTTTTAAACTCTATCAGAACCGTATTTACTGAATAAATAGTTTGAATGATCATATGACCGATGTATGTGAAAAACATGAAGCTGTCTATGGTGCAATTAACTGTGCGAATTGATCGGTGATTGGTATTGTTTGTTGCTCTAACGTAATTTTTTTCTTAGCTCACAGTTCTTTTAAATTTCAAAGAAACATAAAACGACGACGTGAGAGAAGAAATTTAGTTTTTCGACCTGCTTGTGCAAAGAAAGCTAATAACAAAAAAAAATAATTTACGACGTAATTGATTCTGACAAAGCAGTCCCTTTTCTAATAATCAAAGCAAATAAAATTTTGTCTTAACACATGTCTCTTCGCATAATTGCAAAATACGCGTAAATGAAATTGGGCTCTCTTCATGTGCTCGTCGAATCAGTTTAAGAAACATTTTATTGTGCACCACGTTTTTTCCTCGCTTGAGAGGGTAGTTTATTTGAGTAATAAAATCCAAGTCTCTGGGTAAAAAAATATAGTAATTTAGCACTCAGTACGTGATTTTAATTGTTAAGAAGGGTGCCTTTGCTATTAGAGAACACGCAATTGAACAAAGATATCTACTTAGCTCACACAAAAGATGACAATTACCGAAAACTGCGTTGTGCTCTTTGTTTCATGGCCCTCCTTTGTCTTAGTTGTTCTCACCGTTTGAAAGCACGATTTTATTATAGTATACTTTATGATCCCTCGGCCCACATTGAGCACTTTGTTCGCAGTAATTCTCAGCAAAAGATGCAAATGTTTGAAGAAAAGATGGCTCACCCGTTCAAAAAAAGAAAGCTATTTTCCTCATGAGCGGCCAATAGTGTCGCTTTGGTTGAAGTTCTCGATTGAACGGCCCATATTGCTTCCTGTATACTGACACCATTTTCCCAAACTCTGGTAAACGGAGAGGCAAATTTTGTTCGGGACATCACGAATGGAAACCATTAGAGGGCGGTACCGAAAAACATTGGCGCTAATAGCCTAAGAAAAATATAAAAAAGCGCAGTGCGCGGGGCTATTCCAGAATTCCTTCATCAGTCCACAGCCAATGATATTCGCGGTTAGCCAATAATGGCGACACCGAATAACGAGTCAGAAAGTGAGATGCATGTACATATTAAGACACATCCCCGGTTTCTTAGCCTCTTAAGGCCCTGTCGTACTGAGGAAGCAGGACGGCAACAGCAACACAACACGTTGTCCAACACTCGGGCAAATTATTGCTTGCTCCCCGTGTTGTCCGACAAACCTGTCAAATGGCGGCAACAGCAGCACAACATGGACGGCAACTAAAATGTTGCCTCGGTATGACAGCTTTCGGCAACAAAAACGAAAGCAACTTGGGTTGGACAACGTGTGTTGCCCTGATCCCTGGCTGAGCGAATTTCGGTCCGGCAACACGACAACACATATACATTCGATGCAGAGCTAGTTCCTTATCTATAACGTCTTACACAAATGAAGGCTTGGAAAACGTTATTTAACAATAATTAAGGCTGGCGTGCAGCTAAAATAATTTGATGCATATTGTTACTGTGAAATGGTCACAGCTACGGTCGTGAACGCTCAGACTGTTGTTGAAATTAAAACTGCCGAGAATTTAAAAAAAAAGATCGAAGTGGGAAAACGACCACTCTTATAATAATTGTTGATGCTTGGAACATTTAAACAGTCCCTACCAGACATCTGATTTGTTTAAAAATACTCAGGACGTTCTGGGGAAAGAAGCCATCTTATAGCAGGCGGTAGGCAAATAGACATCGTTGAAAAATATTTTTTCTACCGACTGTTACGAAGGCCGGTCTCGTCGGTGTCACTATTTTAAAGCACTGTCTGTTCAGCTCAACACCACGCTACAAAAAACGCTTTGGGGTACTGCCAGTGCTAACTCAATTTTACAGTAGAAATAGAAATCCTGAAAGAAAGAACCCCGAAGAAACACATCATCCGGTGGCGTAAATCCCAAACAAATTTCAGCGATCTCACTTTTCTCAGTTAGGACTCTCTGCCTTGTCAGCGAATAAAGAACATATTTTGATAAGATACAGGGTGAAAAATGCTCCCCGTGTTAAGTTTTCTAATTACAGTCACTGGTTGCTGTCGTACAGTGGTCATTTCTGGCACTTCGATCGGACTAGCGCTTTGTAGAGTCAGATTTCCAGTGACTGCGACGCACACGAACGAAGGTAAACAATCAACATGGCGGAGTGTCCCCCGTGTTGTCCCCGCCGTCAGCGCCGTGTGACAGGGTTGTCGGACAACAGATCGGTCAACACGGTGGCCGTGCGGCAGCAACTCGTCGTCCGACTGTTGTTGTTTCCTCGATATGACAGGATTGCCGGCAGCACGATTTCCTCGTGTTGCCGGAAAGAGTTGTCCAACTGTTGCCTCAGAGTGACAGGGTGTTCAGCGCGTAGAGGAGATCCTGTCAAGTCCTCACTTTGTTACATCACTGCGCATCGCCAACTCTGCCATCCCTCGACAGATCCGCTTTCACACTTCCCAAACATAATACAAAAAGACACCGTGATTGCTCCAGCCATAATGACAGAATTATTTGCAAACATGCCAGGAAGTCCTTTTAGATCTAATGTAATGGAAATACCATAAAAAAAAACGCGTGACAAGATGTATGAAGAGTCACCGCGACCTTAAGGTCATTGAGATGTGAAATTAATTTAGGCAATGACCGCTACGAGTGCACCTAAGAGACGTGCCCAGTGGTCTACGCTGGGATTAAAAAGGTAATTAATTTTAGACATTTTATTACCAGACGCCTGTTTTAATGACAGATAGACTCGTCGTATAAACATCTTCGTTGCATCTCAACATATATCACATGCGACTTTATGAGTGGTGGATATCGCAGGTATATATTGCTGGTTCCCTTGGTCTCATTTTAACATCGGCTAAAATATACTTTCAAAAGTCCTTAGGCTATCATATTTTGGGCACTGCTTCTTTCGCAGAACGTGTTATTGATATTGGGTTTAACTGAAGCGCTCACGCAGCACTCAAATTGAATTTATTTGCAACCGTGTTAGCACCAAAAACAGAAGTAGCCTAATGCACGCTCATAGTGCGTGCCCAAAATATGGCGGCTTCGGAGAAACAGCTGGAGGGCGCGAACTTTTGAAAAAAAGGTCAATTGACCCCCGAAATGAAGACGTCGAAACATGGCGCTCCCCTCAAAACAAGCCGTTTCTTGTGCCGTTGTTATGAACAAATGCATGGGAGATTGATGTCAGGTAAGAAATTGCCTGATATAAAAGTAAATATTTTAGTAAGCAGTGTGTCTTCTCAATAACTTAAATAACATGTGTTATCATAAAAACGTTTTCTATCATTTCAGTACAAAAAATCAATATAAAAAAAACGTGATGAAGTTTCATAATTGGTTTTAGGAACAGCTTGCTAGAAGACGACACGACGGCTTCGCGGGCTCAGTGGTTCTTTTTGAAGGAGTGCGCGAATGCGTTGAATAAATTTGGTGACGATTGACGAAACTTCTATCCTCTGTATGGTGCAACAAAAAAACTCTAAATTGACGAAATTATCAAAAATTACTTTGAACACGTGACACAAAAAACGATTGATGATTTCAGCATCTTTTTTTTTTTTTGCTCGTGGATGCGACACGGTCGGTTCAATATATCAGTAGTTAAGTTGGAACATTGCAGGGCTACCATCAAGCTTCGGCTTTTCTTCCTTCGTTATCGGAACAAGAGATGAGCGACCTTTTCTTTTAAAGTTAAAAAATCACAAGTTTTGACGGAATTTATATTCGTGATTCGCGAACAAATTTTTAAAAGCTAAAATAGGTACTTCTAGAAATGTTTAACAACATCATTTAGTCGAAAGAATGGCCTATAGCAATGAAAACTCTTGTTGTTAGACCACTGTACAAAGAAGGAATCTGACGCAGAAACAGAGCTACATTTGGCGTAAAAAGTGGAAAAAAGGCTTCTTTAAATAAAAAAAAAAATAGTGTTGAAGTTAAATCTCTCGAGCGAATTCACCGTCTCGGAAAGGTGGCTAGGGGTAAACCGAGACAAATAATTTTTCGCTTTGGAAACTACAATGAAAGGTCAAATATTCTCAGAGATGCTGAAAAAATGAAAAGGAACGCGCATATTTATTAACGAGGACTTTTCGAAAAATTCTAGAATGGTAAGAAAAAAGTTGTGGAAGAGTGCGAAAGAAAACAGGGAAAGGGGAGAGAAGCTATACTTATCGTACGATCAATTGAAGATTAATGGAGTGGCGTACGCATGGGGAGTGGATACAAACCGGAGAGTTGAATTTTACTCCGCCAGAGAAGTACCTTCACCCGAGCATGATAATTGACAGGCATCTGATTTGCCACAGTCAAAAAGTGTCCTATTTATAAACCTTAATCCAAAAAGTATCGTAAATAAAAACCTTGAGCTGGAACATATTTTAATAAAGCATGAAACCGATGTAGTAGCTATCACTGAAACCTGGTTAGACTCGTCTGTGACAGATGATAAAATAGTACCTGGCGGTTACGTGCTCTATCGAAAGGACAGAGAAAGTAAAGGAGGGGGTGTTGATCTACTAGTCAAATCTTGTTTAAATTCTTCAGAAATTGAAAAAGCTCTAGGCGTGGAAAATGTATGGTGTAGCATCAAAAAGGAAAAAAAAGTGAGTTAATTGGGTGAGTACAGTATCGACCCCCGCAAATGCCATGTGGATATTTGCAAGAACTAAGTGAGTTCCTCTTTAAACAGAAAGTAAGTTCCAAGAAGGTTGTTGTAATGGGTGATTTCAATCTCACTGGAATTGACTGGGTAACGTTAGGATGTGGGGACCACACAGTATCATGTTCTGTGGAGCTTTTAGACAGGGTTTTCTCACATAATTTAACTCAAATTGTTAACGAACATACCAGAATAAAGGGGCAGTCAGAAGCTCTTTTGGATTTAATATTTATAAATGATAACCTTATAAACCACGCGTATGATTGCAAGATTTGCTCATGCATTTTGGACCACAGCACTGTACATTTTACGTTGTCCTTAAAGGCCATGCACACGAGAATTGAAATTACTTCGTATTAAAACTTTGAAAAAGCCAATGACGAGTCAGTTATTGATCAACTTAGCCTGAACTATAATAACTTCGAGCACCGAGCAGGCAACCCGTTGATAGAAGTTGATGACCCATAGCTTAATTTTAAGGAAATTATACTTGAATGCACTCGTGTAAGTTTGTCTTAGTGCAAATAAGAAAGAAAAACTTGTACAGTCCTTGGATTACAAGGGACATAATCCACCACAAAAGACGATTATCAGGGTGTAGAGCAAGAGCACGCAAAAAACACGACGGTGTTCCAGCAGGCAAATATACAGTCAATGAGCAAAGAGCTCAAAGCAAGAAAGAAAGAAAAAACTTCGAAAACGATTTTCTTTGATATAAAACTGCAAAACATTTTGAGATATTCACCACAGAAGTTTGGCGACAATAAAAACCGAGTAACAAAGTAATTACCAAAGTGAGAGTAGAAGAAGAAGTGATTGAGGACAAGACAGAAATTGCGAATAGCTTTAATCAATATTTTGTCAGCATTTTTTCCGCTGATAATACTATTTTACAAACATTTTTTTTTGTTTGAGATTGTGCCTAAAAATCGAAGAAGTGAAGTCCCAGAGGAAGGAATTTTTTCACCGCAACTTCTCATCGATCCAAACAAAGCCGCCGGACCGGATGACATTCATATTCAATTCTTAAGACGTTATAGCAAATGGTGTTCAAAATATCTTACAATCATTTTAATAAATCGCTTTCATATGAATTCGCTCCCAATGACTGGAAGCTGGCCAAAATAATACCAATTCTTAAGAGTGGAAATTCTAGCGAGGTCACGAATTATATACCCACATCATTAATATATACTTGTTGTAAAATACTTAAGCATGTTGTTTAGAAGCTTATAAGGATGTTTTTGGATACCTACTCTGTACCTGATGAAAAACAGCATGGATTTCGAAGAGGCCTGCGTACCACAACCCAATTATCAGAATTAATTCACGATTTTTTTTACCCTTGACAGAAGAGGACAGATTTATGTTAATTTTTGTAGACTTTCAAAAAGCTTTCGATAGGGTAAACCATAATAAATTACTTTTAAATCTCAGGCATTTACTAAAAAATACAAAAGTTCTTCGATGGATAAAAATGTTTTTGCTTTGTAGAAGGCAATTTGCGAGCATTGATTGTCACGCTGCCGTGCCTCGTGGGGTCGACTCGGGAGTCCCTCAGGGTTCTGTACTTGGGCCCCTGTTATTTTTGGTTTTTATCAATGACGTTCTTCACGATAATGCAGTAAAGGCACGACTTTTTGCTGATGAGTGTACATTGTATACCTACATAAACGATGATTCGGACCATGTTGAACTAAACGACTGTTTGCAGAAAATTATCAAATGGTGTGAGATCTGGCAAATGTCTTTAAATACTGAAAAAAAAACAGTTTGCATATCAATAACAAATAAGAGAGATCCTTCTGTGTATAACAACAACTTTAAGAGTGAACTATTGTCTAGGGTAGATGAATTTAAGTATTTAGGAGTAACAATAAAGAGTAATTTAAGTTGGAACAAACATGTTAATAATATAATAAAAAAGCCATAGCTAAACTCTGGTCACTAAGAGAATGATTAAAAGTGGCAACCACTGAAACTAAACTGCTAGCTTGAAAAAATGCTAGTAAGACCTATATTGGAGTATGCTAGTGAGGCTTGGGGTTTTTACACAAAAGGTTTAATGTTGAAATTAGAAAAAAGTTCAAAGAATGGCACTGCGTTTCATTTTTTCGAAGTACACAAGACTGGATTCGCCAACTGAGCTGTATTCTAAGGCAAGTATCTCCCTATTAGAAGAGAGGAGAAAAAATAGGCGTTTAAAAATGCTTTTTCGTGATTTTAAATGGTACACTGCAGATTGATAAACATAGATTCATCAAACCCCATCTATCTAGGATCGCACGTAATAAGCACACTAGGACAATCGTAGAGTACAGATTCAGCACAGAATGTTTCAAGAATTCGCATTTTCCTCGGACGATAAGGGAATGGAATAAACTTCCTGAAAGCGTTGTTAAATCCAAAACGGTTTTGGATTTTGTAAAGTGTCTCCCATGTAACCAATAACCTCATGTTATCATTTTTATTGTACATTTGTGCTTTTGATATGAGTATTAGGTGTCGTATAGTCCATTTTTTGTCATTGTGTTCTGCATGTGTATAACATTGTCAATAGCGTTTTGTACTCACTCGTATCATAGTCCCCTCTGGGGGACTGATAGGATTATGAAATAAATAAATAAATAAATAAATTAAAACATATTGCCCCATATCATACGGTCCTGCCTTGCGCAGGTGCTAGAAAAACGTATTTTAAGAACAATGACTAGTTTTGTATGACGTTTTGGTTTATTGTCTGATAATCAGTACTGCTTTATAGCGGAGCGGGGAACGCATGCTTTGTTGGAAGATTTCAGTGACTGCTTGCACACGGGCTTCGATAAGAGCCTTTCACTTGCGCTGTGTTCTCTGAAGTATCGAAAGCATTTTACAGCATTAATCATGATACTCTTTGTTCTAAATTATGCAGATTAGGTTTTAAAGGTCCATTCTTCTCAAGTAAAAAAAAAAATATTTTTCAAAACGATGCCATGTGCTAGCATTTAAATCGGAAAATAGATCTAGAACACTCTTAACGGCCGGGGTACCGCAAGGCTCTGTGTTATCGCCTTTGCTTTTTAATTTATATGTAAGCAATCTTTCAACTGCTGTCTCAGTTTTCAGAGTATTTCGTTATGCAGATGATACGGTTTAGTCTCCTGTGATGCGGATTATCATGTCGCGATTCAAAAACTCGAAAATGATTTGGTTTTCACTATGAGCTTATCGAAGTAGAATTCTGTAAAGACCAAATTGGTCAGTTTTAGAAACCCGCTTAAGCAAGTCGAACTTTCAGTTCCGATAGCACTACACAATTCTAAATGTACATCGTGCAATTGTGAACGTCTTGAACAGGTACAAACGGTCAGATATCACGGAATATATTTTGACAGTGATTTGGCCTAGAACACACACATGGTAGACTTATGCAAAACATTAAGAAGCGTGTCATGCTCTCTCTATAATATTAACATAAGTCTTTCTTTCTCCGTTCGTAAAAATTTAGACCACGCTCTCGCGCATCGTTCTTTACGATATGGTACAACAGTTTTTTCAGGATTCTCTCCTTCTTAACTCAAAAGAGTTAAAAGTTTTACTTTCAATAGGCACGACACCACGAGTTACAATATATTTCGTAACCTTAATCTACCGTCCTTCATGGGGCTTTTCTGAGAAACGGTGGTCCTCCGACATTACTGGACCTCTGGTTTCAAAACGCCCTACATTCAACTGCGTGCAATAAGGTTATTGCTTATATTTGATATACCCCATATTAGAACCACATATGATGAACGCACACGGATGTATTATGTACTACATTTTTTTAACAACCTGCCTGATAATATAATTAATTTAACGTCAAAACAAAAGCTGAAAAAAGTTCTTAGAAACCTCGAATAGTGAATTGAGCGTTCCTGACATCTTTGTTGCCCTTAGTTTTCGTTCTTGTTTTTTTTTTTTTTTTACGCGACATGTTTGAATTTCTGAGATCATCTCGGTGGTATTATTGTTAAAATACCTATGGTCCAGTTACATTGAATCTTTATGGGTTATACTGCTCTGCCAGAGTGAGAATAGGTTTTTTGTTTCTTTGTTCTTCACTTCGCAAACTGCAAAGCCAGACCCCAAAGCCCCTGAGGCGTCACCCGGCTCTTCAATGTGTTTTTGTAAACTAACGTGACAAATAAAAATAGTGTTAAATGTTTAATGTTCAATGTCCAAAACGCTTGTAACTCTCTGTAAATCGCTTGCTTTTCCCAGTATTACTAATTGTGTACGGATGGTGTTATGGGAGGCTGCATTTCTTTGTTTTTGCAAATGAAGAGCACTTCATCCTCGCGCTGATCATCGTTCACAAATGAGCGCTTAGGCTGCGTACTCGATAAAGGTCCACCGGTACCGGCAGAACTCCTTGAGAGATGAAGAGGGGGGGGAGGGGAGGAGAGAGGGGCTGTTTGATTGTCTTCCTTCACCGTATTTTTCACTGGTAAACTGGAATGTTTGGAAGAGGGGCGTGCCCCTTCATTGCCGAAGTCAGTAGGTTTCTCACTCCGGGTGGAGTCGTTGTGCGTACTTGCGTGCGGAGAGCTAAGCCAGGAAGGAGGCAGCGATTGATAGACCGACCAAGCCCGTAGCTTCCGCTGCCCAGTCGTCTGCAAACGACTTCATTTTCGCGATTCGCAATCAGAAGAAAATCGCCAAACTTTGGTGCTGCGATGAATTCCCTCCATGGTAATTAATGCATAGCATACCACTCCCGATCGCAAAAAATTGTGAAGGTGAAATAATATATGACGCCAGCCCTCAGGCAACATCAAATGGGGAAGCATTCATTTTCTTTTTATTGGTGTTTTTTAGAGACTATCAAATAATAATTACAAGCTTCTGGGGGAATTTTCAAGCATGGCCTAAATTAAGGAAGTGTTTCGCCAGCTTATGAGAGGTATATTTTGTTGAGTGTAAGTCTACGGTGTTAGACAGACCTCACCCAATTCCTGTTCTATTCGTTTAGTACCAGCTTTAGAGAATGGTGCAAGTTGTAATTGTTTGTATTTCTTGCGTGATTGTACTAGTGTGGTGAGCTGGTACTAATTGAGCACCTTGAAAAATATTTAACAAAAAGTCAAGAAGACAAGGAGAGTAACACGTAGACAACATGCAAGTGCACACTCAACTCGCATAAATCGGAGAAGAAAAAAATAAAGAATCTGGAAAGAGCTCGGACACAGCCCCAGTGGAAAGCGCTGGTTCACCAGTTAGCAAAAGCATATTTTAGAAACATAATATCTATAACAGTTAACGTAGCAGATGAATAGGTAATACAGAAAAAAGGTCAATCTCTCTCTAAAACCTATGATGGATCGTCCCCTACCTATGCACTGTTTACGCCGCTCGTGCATAAAAACCTTAAAAAACTCGAGAATAATTAGCAGGTAATATGAAAGACATACAAGAGGATTATTTTAGGCCTTTAATATTGGTAGTATGGGCGACCAATCTGTTCGCACATCGGTCTCTTACCTGACCTGCCAAGGGAATCGTTTTTACAGCCTCATGCATTTTAGTGAATTAGCACGTTCTTCTTGAACCTGTTTGAACTATTGTAAAGCTCGTTCCGCATTATTTCCTTTTTTATATATTTCTTGTAAGTTGGGAGTCTGCACTCGTATGTTGTCTATGTATTCCTGTATGTATTTATGTATGAGGAATATTTATTGGACAAAAGGTACAACTGGCAGTTACGCTAAGGTAGGGCCAGAGGGGGCAGGGATATTGGACTATCGCGGTAGAATATAATAATATGTCGTCTATCACGCCGGTCTTCTCAATGTAGGTGAGGACACTGCCCAGGATGATTTTTATCCTCGCAGACTTCGCGACCGGGTTGAGGTAATCTCGAAGCGTTGGTGGTCAGTCTTGTGGTTTGAGTTGTTCGAGTGTTGCGTGTCTTGCCTCATTGTGGAGTTGACACTCCCACATGAGGTTTTGGAAGTCGGGAGGAGTGTGCTCCTTACAGTATTTGCACTGGTTCGGCCCCGGCATAAAATCTGGATTTTTGCGTGCAGCCTTCTTGTCTTCCCAGCTCTTGATGACTGATGGAGTGATTGCTGACCCTGCTTGAAGCTTTCTTAGACGAACCGTTTCATACCCTTTGAATCCTGGTGGCATTTCGTACTCTGCTTCTTTCTTTTTATGTGTAAGCCTTTTTTTGATCGAATTCTTGGCGACGTCGATGGCTCTTATTGGGTCATAGATGCCAGGACTGGGGTTTTCCTGGTCTCCGGTGTTTTCAGCTTGCGAAGACTGGGAAGTCGCCTGGCCACTGCAGCAGGGGTCCATCGTTCTGTGTATTCGTCTTCTTTATTCCTTTCTTTTGTGTGCTAATTTTCAAGATGTTAAAAAAGAATGACAACACCACCTTACTACATGGAACGACTGTTGTTAATTCTAGAGTGTCTGTAAAACAATCTACCTGACATCTTTAGCTCACGCGCCGGTTCCTGAAGCTCACGTTCTCCGAGCACAATCCTTCTGATTTCTGTGATCCTCTTTCTACATTTTTTTTTTGTCTTCAATAAATCGAGTTGTGAGTGTGCACCGGTCTGCGCCCTACATATTCATGTCCTTTTGTCCTTGTCGTTTTGTGCAGTTTATATTTTTTTTTAAGTTGGTCCATGATATTTCGTAACCTATAATCTACTCTGTGTTTTCATTTCTATACTTACTGCCCAGGCAGCACACCAATGTTGGTCCGACATTGGCCTAACATTGGCTAACACCGGCCTCAATATTGGACAATATTGGAAGCGCTACCCCATCCAACGTTGGCCCAGTCATTGGTGCCAATGTTGGGCCACTGTTCAGCCATCGTTCCAGCCAATGTCGGCCCCATCGTTGGTGCCAATGTTGGGCCATTGCTAAACCATGGTTCCAGCCAATGGTCGTCCCACATTGGCAAAGACCGGCGTAATATTGGACAACACTGGAAGTGCGACCCGATCTAATGGCCGTCATTGGTGCTGATTTTTGGCCATCGTTGCACTCGCCCAGCTGTTTGCAAGTGCACTCGCCAAGTTGCTTGTAAAAAGAAAGGTACACAGATACAAGGGATATCTTTAAAATCTCCTAAAAGTTTTATTACACACAGCCTATTCTGCAGACAAGTAAAAACTAAGGACTTTGTAATATGTGAAGAGGTACTACTCAGCTGTTATACAACTAAGAAGATTGCAAAGCAAACAACAACAGGGGTAATTGTTGGGTAGAGTCCAGTCTCCCGACAGCTGGCCGAATTTTTCCCCAAAAATTCTACCGGTAGTCGCCCCTCACTGGTGGTGCAATCAGTTCATCGAATGACATTTCATCGACAGATCGTTTCATCAACACGCGATGTTTCATAAAAAAAAAAAAACTCAGAATAGCATTTTTTTTTCTTTTGCAAAGAATTGTTGCAGACTTACCATGAAGCGGCGTGAAAGGGTGGGCTGGTTCAGTGAGCACGCGCCTCAGGAATACACGGGCTTTAAAATGCCCCTACAGCGTGCAATTCGCATAACAAATGTCGATGAAACGTGAATGTCGACGCAACGTGTATTCACGAAGAGGTGGCCACGAAACGTGTTTTCGCGAAACGCAGGGTGAATAAGGAAGTCAGTATTCTACCTGCAGTTGACATTATTTCAGACATTATGGCAGGCGACTGTCGGTAAGATTGCAGGAAAATTATTCTCCCGGCTGCCAGGAGATAGGCACTGCCTAGTTCTAGAGGTTATCCGGAAGAGTATACCCGTAGAAGAACGGACAATGATCACCAAGTAGGTTGCAGCGCTCTTATGTTGAAAATACCGGACTTGAAAGATGTAATCCGAGCTAGATGTCGACACGGGCACTGCAGACCAACCGCACAAACTTGAAGGAAGTGATCCGTGAATATTCAGCACGATGTAGCACAGGCTGCCGTTTGCCGAACCGAACACTAAACGATTCACAAAGATGTCTTGCGCTTCTTTGAAGAAATCGATACGGGTAGGACTTTTCGAACGAGATACCATTTACCACAGAAGCGAAATCCACAGCAGGCCCGCAGGCCGCATCCCACGCGAAACTAGGTCCGGTCTTCGCAGGCATTCTGGGTTTGTCAACCGCTAATGCGTCATCCGTCAAACCACGTGATCACGCTTCTGCCGTTTCCCGCGCACAGAGAGCGGGATCAAGCGATAAAAACTACGCGGTTCATTGGTCCGGCGAGTACGCACCGTCTACCACGCCTTCAGCTTAGGGAGAGAGAGGAAACGAGAGAAGGAGTAGAAAGAAAGCAGGCCAGAACGGGGGTGCGCTTACAAAGGCTAATCTTCAGGGGCATCTCAACAATGAACACATCGAAAGGATTTGTCACTTGTACCCAAGATTGATAGTGCAGTGGATGTTATGCGTGGCCTTGGGCTGGCAGGTTCCGTGCTCTGCCTTATCACCAGCTTCGAGGCTGTAGTCACGTTACCCTAACCGGAGACACGATTGGCCTAAAAGACGCATAGCTTCTATCCTGCTGTCAATACCGGTTGAACAGGACAGCTCTTTGAAGGCCAGCTTTTGAACTTCTAAAGAAGCTGTCCAGCCCAAAAGTGATCCTGAACGAGGCAGTTTGGAAACACTATGTTTTACGTCGTACAAACCACACTATTATTTAGAATGAAGAACTTAGCGCTACTATTTTTTGCGCACTATGTTCACAAATAAATAAATAAATATATATAAATATATATATTATATATTTTTATCAATAAATTTAAAATTATTTGTAAACTGTTAGGTTCGCGTTTTTAAACTTCAAAATTTTTTCACGAAAGAGTTACACATAAAAGACACCACGGACAGCACATCGTCCGACTTTCAACACACGATGAATCCCCGACGCTCGCAGACAGAAGGTTGCGATGCTGCGCGGACGGTTTCTGAAAGATGCTGCGTAGGATATACGCCGGGCGCAACGGCTTACGACCGTTCGAAGGGCAGAGGATTCGCGACGACAAAGTAACGTCTTGCAACTTCAGTAAGCTAACGGGGCTTGAGAGTCCCACGCTCACATTTCCACAGAGCGAGTGCGGCCGGCCAGCTCGAGGCGCAGATGCTCTCGCGTCAAGATTGCTACGTCGTTGCTCTGCCTACACTGATGATATCTGCACTGGCAGTCGAAGCAGCCCTCTCGAGACTTCATTCGAGTCCAATGGACGACTTTATAGCGCTATAGACTTTTGTAAAACTGAGAGTAGAAGTCACTTCGGTTGCGGCGCAAGCGGCGGCTTTATGTTTGTTGACACCTGCGTCGACAATGACGAAATATGCACAGAAACATTAAAATAAAAAATTGAGCACACACAAAGAACTACAAACATGGCAGCGGCATGGGCAAAGTAGAAGACGTTAACGCTACGTAATGCATATACATACAAAATACACTGGAAAAGACAAAAATAATTAAATCTAAAAACGGAATTAAGTTGTCAACGCCGAGGTAAGGCAATGCGAAGGGAGAGCAGCCGGCAAAAGAACTGCAATAGTCCTATAGGCAGCTAAGGATGTATTTGTAATCGCGGTTACAAAGCACCGGCGACGTACGCTACATGAAGTTAGCTAAATGAAATTCTCACCCCGAGCGAGCGCATGAATGACTCTTTTCCACTTTCCTACCTCTGCAAAGCCAAAAAGAGGGTCGCGGGTCTACAGCCTAGGTGGCACAAATATCGATAAGCCATTGACAATGGCAGTACAATACTGACCAGCCTATACCAAGACATCACCAATATTGGTGATGTCTTGACTTTGACAGTTTCAAGTTAACCAGCTTAAGCCAGCGAAGATTCAATTTCGGAAAGCCATTGGCTCTGACTGTCCAATATTGTACAGGTTATGCCGGCGGATATCCAATATTGGAAAGCTATTGGCTTTGACAGTCCAATATTGGACAGCTTATGCCGGCGTATAGCCAATATCAGAAAGCCAGTGGCTCTGACAGTCCAATATTGGACAACTTATGCCGGCGTAAATCCAATATTGGAAAGCTATTGGCTTTGACAGTCCAATGTTGACCAGCCTATGCCAACGTATCACCAATATGGGAAAACCATTGGCTTTGATAGTCCAATATTGTCCAATGTGATTCCAATATTGGGAAACATATGGCTCAGTTGGGCCATTGTTGGGCCATTCTTTGCCACATCAAATCCAATGTTGGCCCAATACTGTGTGCTGCCTGGGTGCAGTCCTTGCCATTCAGAAGGTGGCATTCACTTTCGCCATCCTGATGAGCGTGTCCTGAGACGACACAAGATGTGAGCTTCTTCTGCTGAAGTCCAGGCTTCAGGGAAGACTGCCGAGGCGGTTCCTGGTAAGGTGCTTTATATATTGATCAATATAATAGCAAATTATTGCTGGTAGGATTGTTTTTAACACAGTCTGTGTTTATGGGCTGCCCTTTAGAAATTCCGATGCCACTCGCGTAGAATGAAATCCCGTTGGGGAATTAAACATTTCATTCGTAAGCGGATTGCTGACTTTTCAACAAACGTGCGTTGCGTTGCCTTGCATTGGGGGTTGATGGTCGAGTGGGCTAGCGCAAACCAGCTAGGAGCACGTGGAGCGAAAGCTCGCGCTGCCTTATCCCTGCCCGTTTCGATCTGGATGAGCATCATACTGGCGTGAGGTCGAGTATCAGTACTGCGTGGTGCAAATTAAAGACCCCACGCTAGCGGTTGTACTGCAGTGGCTTGTCGCAACTTTGAAATGGCTGACCAACTGCACGCTGTATAAATATCCACACAACCCCAACACAAGTGCGTCACTACTTGCAGTCAGTATAGCTGTGTGTGTGTTGTATTTGTATTTTGTATTTGTTTATTTAATGTTCTCAATACTGGCTGAAGCCTTCCCTTTGGTGTCCTTGTTAGTAGCAACACACAAACACGAACAAACGGCGAGAGTGGATAAGAGCTGCACTCTTGCCGTTCGCCACCGCGACCATTGGTTTTCGGAAAAGTTTGCAGTATTGGTCTCATAGGAATTTGGCCACATATCGCACATGGACAAAACCAGCGAGCTGTACCAACAATTCGACACTCGCAAGACGTGCGTGAATACACCCTGCAGGCGGACGTACTTTCAGAGTCTATTTCATGTTGCAAAAATAAATGACATTGTCATAGTTGTCGTTTCCTACCCTGTCACACCAGCTCCGAAATCTGACCTCAACCAGATCATAATGCCTTCGTTTTTGTTGTAGTGGCTCAGCAGTTCCATCGAAGTATATTTCAGCTTTTAAGTTGTTTGTAATTTGGCTTGTAGATTTACTCAGTTATCTAGAATGAAGGCAGCGAACATCTTGACAGCAGTCATGGTACGACTTTGAAGAATTTTGCGGTAGCATAATTGACCCAACTTCTGTTTTTTTAGTTGTCAGTGCCTCTAGCAAATTGTGCATGCTAGGAATGATTTTGTTTGTTTCTTTGTTTCAGGTAATTTTACGCACATTTTCTCCTTTATACTCAGTGCAGCCCTCGCCATAGAGAAGCTAACGTTGACTAGGCCGATTTGTTCCTGCAACACCAGCTGAGCCAAGGTTAAGCTCCATGACAGTCTAAAAAAATTTTTGATGGTAAGTTGCTTTATATATACAGCTGTGTAATAGCAGCTTCTCTTGGATGACAATCTGAAATGCATTTTTATGTTTTAGAAAGTGAAATTTGGATGGGCATACGTGCAATGTGAAACATTACCAAGCCTGTTCTGAACTTTCATCCTCCTGAGATTTCAATACAGCCGTCTCTGCTGCACACACACTGCCTACTTCGGCCGGGGAGAGCCTTGATCTCCATGAAGGTAAACAGGTGATTATAGACAGCTCAGTGCTCTTCGTGGTGACGTTCTCTACTTATCAGACAACTTACCATGCTTGGTTCGCAAGGCATTTGAAAAGGAGAGCAAGTCAGCCGCTGCATGATGCTTCCGGGGACCCTAATCTGGACACTTGGCGAAAAAATCGGCGAGAAATCTGGCGGCCGTGATTGGCCGCGTCGCACTTGGCCTTCGCGCCGGCCAATCATAGCCGCCGGATTTTTCTCCGTCTTTCTCGCCAAATGTCCAGATTAGGGCCCCAGTACTGAGCAGTTGACGATCGCTTGCAATAGATCAGGACTGTACTTTAAGCTTGGCAAGTGAGACACTTATGGGTCATTCCATGTCAAACGTCCCAGACGTTGCGCTCGACCACCTTCGATTTCTAAAAAAATTCATGACCTTTTGCCACATTGTCCGTAGCGACGCCCAAAAATATTTTTGACGAAAAAAAGTTTTTGATTACGTTAGCGTGGTTTTAACTTTTAAAAATAGCGTGAACTAGGTATCACTCCATAATTTATGAAAAATCAGCTTTTTTATGAAACAACCAACAATATTTTTTTCTTGAATCTTTACGGCTTTCGACTTGCAATGTGGTTGGGGTTGTGCACTTTTTTTTTAAATTTAAATAATTTTTTTCTAAACACATCTTTTTTTTGCAAATCTGAACATTTTTTTTGTATTTTATTAAAAAAATAATTGCTCCGGGAACTTAATAGAACTTTTTTACCGGCTGCCCTGCAGGTATGTAATCTATAAAAAAATGTTTAAACCACTTAATTAAATATCTCGCAGTAAAAAAAACATCCTGAAGTTGCCAAAAAGTGCGTTTTGACGCATAAACAGCCATTTATATCACCCTGAGGTGGTCCAAGTAAAAATCCAAATTATGGTGGGTTTGGAAGAACAATCGATTGTTTTTTCATTCTGAAAGTTTAATCGAAGTAATTTTTGTTTAAAGCGATAAAACAATTTTTGAAGTTGAACTCTCGCACCACTACCCCGCGTCGCTTCTTAACGCCTCCTCGCCGCACAGCAGGCCATCGGCGACGATAGCTGACACGATTAGGTCCAAAGAAAGAACGGAGTTTACTGCCGCTTCCAAATGTCGGTCTTTAATGCTGCAAGGGAAGAAACGGCGGAAAGAATCGGAGGCGCCGCCTGTGCGCAGCCATAGCAGGCCCGTTGTGCCCATTATCCGAGGGCGGCTCCTCACACTCCGAAACGCGATGCCTAATAGACGCAATCCTCCTTCCTCCTTTCTACTGTATTCAGAACCTTGTCTCAGTATGTGATGGGCGTACGAAGAAACGTGACCAGATAAATGATATTACTAATAAAATAAACGTCACATACATATTAACCGGCACCTACGAACCACCGTACACTGCCTCACCACTGATTTGGTATCTTTCAATTGATATTGTCACAAATAACAAGGTGAAACAAAGAATAAAAGGGGAAACTGAAAAGTTTAATGGGGGCGAACTTGTGTTTATAAATAAGAAAAGGGAACAGAAGAAAGCAGAGCGTCGCGGGCGTTGAAGTCGGCGGAAGAGCAGAGTCGAACGCTGGGGCGAAACTGACTCTGGATCGCTACGCGAAGCCCCTTGTGTACTCGAGTGGGATTCTAGAATAATCGGCGCACAAAGTTCAGCGCATAGAACATTCGGACCTCGAACAAGCACCAGGATTCTCGAAATTACCAAAAAACTAAGTTGCATTGATAAACAAAAGACACGTCGCTCCCGGGAATCGAACCATGCCTTTTCGCGTGAGAGGCAGGTACGATAACCGTTAGGCCACGCGCGCGCTGCCTATTTGGCCAGCTGCGCGCGCGCCATTACTCACCTATTTAAAAAGTGCATCGCCCCGATGCGACAAAAAACAAAACAATATAAAAAAGAGGGATTAACTAAAGAGTCATTTGGAACACATTCACAGTCCTATTTATTTATTTATTTATTTATTTATTTACATACCCTCAAGGCCCTGGGGGCGTTACAAAGGGGAGTGAGTAAAAAAAAATAAAAACAGTTATAGAAGATATGATAGGTCACGGGTCACTTTCGCAAAAAAATAATAATTAGTAACAGCACTTTTAAACACATCTTTGAACACAAACACACATCAAAACAGTAATAGAAGACATGATAGGTCACGGGTTACTTACGCAAAAATAATTAGTAACAGCACTTTTAAACACATCTAACGAGGGTACTAATAGTAATGATGCCGGAAGATGGTTCCACTCTGATGGTGTCCTAGGAATGAAAGAATCATGGTAGGCTGAGGTTCGACAGTGAGGAACGCCGACTTTGTGCAGATGATCAATGCGTGGAGAAACGTAAGCTGGGGCGAGAAAGAGCTTCTATTTAAGAATGGGGTTAGAATTGTATATTTTATAGAAAATACATAGACGAGAACACTTGCGGCGCAAAGAAAGCAGTGGCAAGGAGAGAAGAGATTTCATGGATTATACACTAGCTGTACGGTGATAATTATTAAGTATGAAACGAGCGCCGCGGTTCTGAACAGACTCGAGATGAGAAGTGAGCGTCGTCTGACCAGGATCGCAGATTGAAGCTGCACACTCTAATTCTGAGCGAACCAAAAATTTGAATAATATTAGTTTGAGAGAAACTGGCGCCAGAGAAAAGTTACGTTTTAGGTAGACTAACATAAAATTGGAATTAGCAATGGTGTGGTTAATATGAATATGCCAGGAGAGGTTAGAAGTAATATGCACACGGAGGTATTTATATGAAGTCACACATTCTAAAGAAACGTTATCAAGATGATAGATAAAAGGCAAACTGTTACTGCGAGACACTTTCATTGTTTTACATTTTTAGTGTTAAATGTCATGGACCACAGCTTGTACCAATCAAGAACAGCATTTAACTCGTTTTGAAGAAGAAGAGAGTCAGAATCATTAGTAATTTTACGATAAATAACGCAGTCATTCGTGAACAAACTAAGCGATGATGTTACACACAACGGCAAGTCATTGATGTAAATGGGGAATAACAAAGGACCTAGAACGGAGCCTTGAGGGACGCCAGAAGTAACAGAAGACACTGAAGAATTAGAGTTATTTACATGAACAAACTGAGAACCATTTGTAAGAAAACACTCAATCCAGGTTACTATCTGAGGGTCAAGGTTGAGTTTGCTAAGCTTGAAGAGTAGTAGTTGGTGAGAAACTTTATCAAATGCTTTGCAGAAATCAAGAAAAATACAGTCAACCTGGGATCCATGATCAAGTAATGAAAATAAATTGTTAGTAAAAACAAGAAGTTGTGTTTCACAAGAAAGAAATTTACGAAAGCCATCCCGTGAGGCCGAGAAAAAAGAGTTGGATTCGAGAAATATAACATGTGAAGAAATATTATGCTCTTACATTTTACAAGGAGTACTGGCTATGGAAATGGGTCTATAATTGTCGGGGCAGTTTTTGTCGCCTGATTTATGAAGTGTAACCACCTTGCCAGTTTTCCAATCTTCAGGAAGGACACCAGAAAGAATAGATTGCTCGAAAATCTTAGTAAGAAAAATTGCACTGTAAATTTTAGTATTCTTTAGAAACTTAGTGTTAATATTATCAATACCACATGATGAAGACACTTTGAGATTGTCAATCAGTTTAACAATGCCATCAAAATCAAACACAAGCGGGTCCATAGGAAAGAAATCATGATTAGGGTAAGTAACAATAGAACATCTTACATCCCTAGAAAACGATTGTACAAACACCTCATTGAGGGCTTTTGCAGAGTCATCGTTAGACATAACAATGCCATCAGGTTCATAAACCAAAATAACCTTGTCTTTCTTTCCATTATTAGCGCTCCAAATCATTTTGACACTTGTTGATAAAAGACGGGGCAAGGTTTGGCTGAAGAAATTATGTTTAGCGTCCTTAATTGCATTTCTGTATAAATTATCTGCGTTGTGGTAAACCGCCCAGCGCTCAACAGCGAAACAGGCGTTTCTTTTTATTTGAAAGTCTTTTCAAGGCACTATTAAACCATGGGGACGTGGAGCTGTTAGTAAGAAAGCGACGTGGGACAAAAGAATTGATAAGGGAATTGACTTTATTTTTGAACATTGTCCAATTAACCTCGACACAGCGTTCAAAAATATTGGATAGGAAAAAGTCAAGGAATTGCGCCAACTCGCTGTTTATAGCCTCAAAATCAGATTTGCCATAATCAAGAAAAGAGTTGTTCTTCGCTTTTGTAAAGGCAGATACAGGAGCGCTTAGGTGAAAGTTAAGTAAACAGTGATCGCTGATGGCAGGTAGATACGTAAGAGAGGATGCAAGATCAGGCGAAGTAGAAAGAATAAGGTCCAGCGCGTTCTCAGAAGTCGCCGTCACACGAGTCGGTCGAGTAACTATCTGCGTTAACGGAAAATCGGAGCAGAGACTTAAAAACTCGGAGCACACAGCAGAATTTGAAGATATGGTAGGATATAGACCAGACCAGTCAATTCCGGGGAAATTAAAATCTCCCAAAAGAAGCAAAGGCAAGGCAGAAAACCTTGTACAAATTGTATTCAGAGCATCGTGTAAATCTATAAAAAAGTTTGCTGCGGCATTAGGAGGACGGTAGCACGCGCACAAAATAAACTGTTTTTTGCTAAAACGCAAACGCACGCCAATAAACTCAAGAGATGTAACAATGTTGACAAGACAAGACTCAATGCTATCATTTACCGCATTTATGACACCACCACCACGACTAGATAGCCTATCGCATCGATAAAAAGAGAAACGTTTCGCGCAACAAAAGATTTCGCTGTCACGTACAACACTAGATAGCCAAGTTTCAGTGAGTACAACAATGTCGGCGAGTGAAGAATCGATGGCTGAAGACAAGTCATCACGATTGCGAAAAACACTTCGAATGTTGGTGAAAAGCACTGAAAGATAAGGACTAGAGTTGTTCCGTATCAGGTTATGTTATTGTGATGACGTTGACAAATCAGCCACAGGGTCAGCATTAACACGAATGTAACTCGTGCTCGGCGTGATATAATCGCGGACCTCACAAACGGCATCGCTGGCCGCCCAGTAAGAAAAACATTTGTCGTCAAAAAACACTTTGTTGTAGCGTAGACTAAAAGACTGTGTATGAGCCTTAGCGAATTCGAGCAGCTTTCTTCTAGCAAGGCAAGTGGCAGGGGAAAAATCCTCTGCGACGGAAGTGGCACTACCGCGCAGTTTGCTGCTCGAGGAAAAAACATG
The DNA here is from genome assembly GCA_013358835.2 of Ixodes persulcatus. Taxonomy (NCBI): domain Eukaryota; kingdom Metazoa; phylum Arthropoda; class Arachnida; order Ixodida; family Ixodidae; genus Ixodes; species Ixodes persulcatus. Next base: position 46,971 of record JABSTQ010005723.1, read on the forward strand.
GTATTTCTGATAAAACTGCTGACTGGGCGAGTTGGTAGTTCATGTCGAATAACGTAACAGCGCACAACAAGAGAAACACTCGCAAACTCAGACACACCAAAAAATACACACTCACTCAGCGCTGACTCACAACTCTTGGATTTGTATTTTCTTCTTCTTCTATGCAACTAGACCCACCTCCTCTTTCTCTATGTCCTAAGAAAGAGATGACGACCTCAAATGCAGATTACAAAATTAAAAAAGAAAAATAAAAAAGAAAAAAGAAAAAGAAAAAAGAAAAAAAAAAGTAATAAAAAATTTAGAAATTATTTAAAAATAAATATTAAAAATTCAAAAGGATAGAATAATGAAGAATTATCACTGCTGGTGTCTAGGAGAACGTGTGGCTGAATACTCCAGCTCCCTTTGTGAGAAAGTTAAAGATGGTCTGCTGACACACTTGTCATTGTGTCCTTCGATGCTTGCTGCCTCGATAATTTCCCTGGTGAGCTGATTGCGACTTCTTCCCAGCACAGTGCAGTTGCAGCACAGTGCGTCCTCAGTCTCGGCCCCAAGTTTGCGGTCGAGCCACGAATGTCGGCACCGGAACGGCTATCCCTTGTAAGGCAAGTTTCAAGACGTGCCCCAGAAGCCGATACCGAGCGCTGCACTGCAGAAGGAGTGGACATCCTGTTTCAGTGCCAGTTCCCTGTTACGCCTCTCCCTATCAGAAACGTAGATACATATTTAAAAGAAAATTCTCTATCACTTATGTCAGCCGACAAAGAAGGAAGCTTCATCATCATGCCGAGAGACACATTTGAAAAAAAGGCTTTAACTGCGATTGAATCCGTCTTCGACGACAACACGAATATCTCCTTGAGTAGGATTAAACGGGAAGAAAGACGATTTTGCCAGTCGCTGGAGTTAAAAAAGCTTTGCTCGGCTATAGATCGCAGCAAACATTTATCCCTAGAAATATTCTTTAGTGGGAAAACTCAAAAACCGGACTGCCCTCTCTGAGTCATTGTTTCGGAGTTGGGAACATGACAAAAGTCGGTAGCTTTATTCTTACAGGACAGACTAAATTTGTTGACTTTTGACGACCCTTACCTGATCCGGAGCTCGTACGAAGTCTTGGGCTTCCTAGAGGAGCATAAAGATCGGGATCTCAAGGTGTTCTCTATAGACATCAAGGATCTTTATTATGCCTTGCCCCAGGAGAACCTCTTAAGGTGTATTGAAGAGCAAATCGATGCCTTTGGTGCCGTTTCCTTCCAGACAGCGTCGGGTCTTTCCCAAAGCCAGTTTTTGAATTTGGTCACCATGTATCTTAAGTCCACCTTCACTACCTGGGAAGGACATACATATCTTCAAAAGAAAGGGATATGCATCGGATCTAGCATTGCCCCAGTCCTCAGTGACCTCTACTTAGCTCACTATGACAGAATTCTACAAGAAAGGTTAGATACGTCAAAAGTAGTGAAGATATGTAGGTATGTGGATGATTTCTTAATATTTCTTGACACAACCCACAACAGCTTTAATGCCTTGGTGACCGAAGTTACTTCCAGTTTTAAAAACTGTATGGAACCTTTGGAAATCACTTATGAACTCCCGGTTGCAGGTTCATTAAGATTCCTCGACCTTAGACTAGAAGTGTTAGCTCGGCATGTATGCTGATTGTATGAGCCTAGAGGGAATAAACCGCTCCTTCCATTCCACTCAGCGCACTCCAAACTAGTGAAGAGAGGCATCGTGAGGATGTGTCTAAAGAATTCAATCACCAAATTGTGCACACACACAACTGAAAAGAGCTTCAAGGGGCAAATCGCAAGGTTAAAGTCCGCAGAATACCCAGATTCCTTATTGACGTCGGTCGCTGAAAGGCTCCTTTAAGAGATCAAGCAAGGTTTTGGCGTGAATCAAAACCCCAGGGACAAGCCAAGAAGACCGGTAGTAATTCCGTACATGCACAAGTTCTCACATAGCCTTAAGAGGGCAGCGAATAGAGTTAATGTAGATGTAGTCTTTTCGGCCCCAAAAAAACTCTACGCCCTTTGTAAAAAAGTAAATTCTACTTCACATACCACTGAAAGTTGCACCAAAAATCACCGAACCAACTTTGTTCCCTGTGTAGAAGGAGTAATTTATTCCTTTCCACTTTCCTGTGGGCGAGTGTACATAGGACAGACTGGTAGGTGTCTGAATGACCGCCTTCGGGAGCATGCCAACAACGTCGTCAACGCCAACTCTGGACATTTGGGCGTGCACTGTAGGGACTGTGGGTGTTCGGCTCGTTTGAGCAACTGCACTGTGCTGGGAAGAAGTCGCAATCAGCTCACCAGGGAAATTATCGAGGCAGCAAGCATCGAAGAACACAATGACAAGTGTGTCAGCAGACCATCTTTAACTCTCTCACAAAGGGAGCTGGAGTATTTAACCAAACCTTCTCCTAGACACCAGCAGTGATAATTATTCATTATTCTATCCTTTTGAATTTTTAATATTTATTTTTAAATAATTTCGAAATTTTTTATTTTTTTTTAATTTTTTTTTTTATTTTTTTCTCTTTTCTTTTTCTTTTTTTCTTTTTTCTTTTTCTTTTTTAGTTTTGTAATCTGCATTTGAGGTCGTCATCTCTTTCTTAGGACATAAAGAAAGAGGAGGTGGGTCTAGTTGCATAGAAGAAGAAGAAAATACAAATCCAAGAGTTGTGAGTCAGCGCTGAGTGAGTGTGCATTTTTTGGTGTGTCTGAGTTTGCGAGTGTTTCTCTTGTTGTGCGCTGTTACGTTATTCGACATGGCCTTTCGTTATGAATAACGAGAATTTCACTAAAACTGGCTGACATTTACTGGGATTAAAAACACGACCGAGTCTATGTACGAATGATACCTTCAGGGGGAACGATGATCTTCATTTCGTTTGCAATGACGTCACGCACTTTGCTTTCAGATACAGCCCAGGTCTCAGAGTTTAATCGGGAACACCGTAAATTATTAGATTATCTCTTCGAGACCTGTCCTCAAATTCATCAAGACGTGATCTCACACAGGCATTTTCGCGTGACAGGAAGATTACACTTTCTTTCACATCTGTCAACTCACGCACCGAAATGTCCAGACTGGCTATCTTTTCTTTCACAGTATCAAGCCTTCCTTGTATATCGGTTACCATTAGTTCAATTGACTCTTGCCCAGTCTTAATAGCTTGAATATCCTCCATGATTCGGGTCTGTGCAGCTTCAAAATTTGCCTGACGAGCGTTTAAGCCTCTCAGTAAAACAAGCATGTCACTCATCTCTTCTGCCTGAACTTCTTTCTTATCTGGGCCAGGATTAAGTTCAATATCACCATACAGGAGAAGCTTCAGACCCGAAATACATTCGCAAGAACATAAAAACAGCACTTGTGGGCATGGGAAAACCACTAGACAGAGGTTGTTGGATTTTTTACAATGCAAAGAGGGAAACGGACCAACCTGTACGAAGAAAAAGCAGAAAGCGTTAGCTGACTGCATGACTGGCTGTTTCACATGCCCACTGAAGGGCCAAGGGGCGTGCTGGAAGTTTAAATCTAGTGATGATGTCAACGTCGATGCCGTTGGACTGCTGTACTGAGGTGACGCGACGATTGGAAGTGCAGCAGAAAACCAAGGTTGCCAGGAGGAGTAGAGGTCTGGTTGTGGCAGCACGGAAACTTTCGGCAAGCGCGCTCCCTCCAAGGCATACCACGGGCTTGTTAGGGCCGGACAGCCGCGAAACATCGCCGTGAACTGTACGAAGAAAAAGCAGAAAGCGTTAGCTGACTGCATGACTGGCTGTTCCACATGCCCACTGAAGGGCCGAGGGGCGTGCCGGCAGTTTAAATCCAGTGACGATATCAACGTCGATGCCGTTGGACTGCTGTACTGAGGTGATGCGACGATTGCAAGTGCAGCAGAAAACCAAGGTTGCCAGGAGGATTAGATGTCTGGTTGTGGCCAAACGGAAAATTTCGGCAAGCGCGCTCCCTCCAAGGCATACTACGGGCTTGTTAGGGCCAGATAGCCGCGAAACATCGCCGTAAACTGTACGAAGAAAAAGCAGAATGCGTTAGCTGACTGCATGACTGGCTGTTCCACAAGCCCACTCTTCCACATGCCCACTCTTCACATGCCACATCGAGCGTAGTACGGCTTCAGGCGCACGAAGTGGACGACTTCAGGTCGTGGTGGGCGGCGTGATGATGTTCCTGTTCCGTCGGGCATCACCTCGTAGTTAAGATCCCCAATCCGACTAAGTACCTCGTAGGGTCCGAAATACCGTTTTAGAAGCTTCTCGCTGAGACCACGCCGGGGAATCGGTGTCCAGACCCATACTTTGTCTCCAGGCTGGAAGTGGACGTCCCGACGACGAAGGTTGTAACGTCCCGTGTCGACAAATTTCTGTACTTTAATAAGGTGTCTGGCGAGCTGACGGACTTCTTCTGCCCGTTGGGCAACCATCTGGGCGTCGTCGCTTCCGTCGACAGCCGGTTCATGGGGTAACATCGCGTCTAGCATTGTCGCTACTTTGCGACCATGAACGAGTTGAAAGGGTGTCACCCCGGTGGTCTCTTGCACGGCCGTGTTGTAGGCAAACGTGACGTACGGCAACACCTCGTCCCATGTCTTGTCCTCCACGTCGACGTACATGAAGATCATATAGGCAATTGTCTTGTTGAGCCGCTCCGTCAACCCGCTTGTCCGTGGGTGGTACGCAATGGTACGACGATGGCTGGTGTGACTGAGCCGGAGGATTTCTTGGGTCAGCTGTGCCATGAACGATGATCCGCGATCTGTAATCAGAACTTCGGGAGCGCCGTGCCGGAGGACGATGGACTCGATGAAAAACTCGGCGACTCAAACAGTAGTCCCGGACGGAAGGGCTTTTGTTTCTGCGTACCGCGTGAAATAATCTGTGGTGACGACTATCCACCGGTGTTCCAGGGTTGGCGGCGGAAAAGAACCAAGTAGATTCATTCCGATCTGCTGGAACGGTGCAGTTGGCGAAGGAATTGTCTTCAGGAGACCTGCCGGCTTCGTTGGCGGTTTCTTGCGTCGCCGGCAGTCGTGACAGGACCGGGTGTAGAGGTGGACGGTTTTGGGGAGATTGGGCCAGTAATACTTCTTGCGAATACGGGCCAGTGTCCGGCTGTAACCAAGATGTCCGGACGAAGGGTCGTTGTGACATGCTTGAAAGACCTCCTCTCGAAAATCGGCCGGGATCACCAGCAGCCTCGGCCAGTTGCTGTCCCCAAAGTTCTTTTTGCAGAGTACACCATGTCGAATGGCGAAGGTCGGCAGGGTTCCTGAGAAAACAAGGGGCACGGTACTCCCGCGCCCTTCCAGGCGGTGCATTAATGCGCGCAGCTCAGGATCGCTTCGTTGACGTCGTGCCAGGTCGTCGGTGGCCACTGCTCCTAGGAAGCACTCGTCGTTTTCGTCGTCACTGCTGCCGGAAGGTGTTTCGGCAGGGCCCCTGGACAAGCAGTCGGCGTCGCTGTGCTTGTGGCCTGACTTTTAGACTACAGTCATGTTGAACTCCTGTAGTCGGAGACTCCATCAAGCACGGCGTCCTGAAGGGTCCTTGAGGTTCGCTAGCCAGCAGAGCGAGTGGTGGTCTTTGACTACGCGGAACAGGCTCCCGTACAAACACGGGCGGAACTTCGTGATTGCCCAGAAAACCGCAACACACTCCTTTTCAGTCGTGGAGTAATTTCTCTCCGATTTGGACAGCGTCCGACTTGCGTAGGCGATGACTCGCTCGGTGCCTTCTTGCACATGAACCAGTACCGCTCCAAGTCCTGCATTACTAGCGTCCGTGTGAATCTCGGTTTCCGCATCCTGATCAAACTGTCCTAGGACAGGAGGAGTCTGGAGTCTTCGCATCACCTCGTCGAATGCCTGCTGCTGCACATCGGCCCATCCGAACTTCTCGGTGTCCTTCGTGAGGTTTGTGAGCGGTGCGGAAATCTTGCGAAATCCCGAACGGAGCGTCGATAGTAGGCACATAGTCCGAGAAATCTTCGCACGGCCTTGTCTTTCGGCGCTGGGAA
>JABSTQ010005724.1:0-25205 GCA_013358835.2 Ixodes persulcatus
GTCCTGTATGTGGTCAAGTTAACTATCTAGGAATACAATTTGAGAGTGACTTGTCGTGGAAAGCCCATTTGTCACAACTTTGTAGAAAGCTGCGAAAAGTATCCTGTTTGCTGTATAATACCAAATCTCTAATACCCATTTCAACCAAAAAGACAATAACTCACGCTTTAGCATACAGTGTACTACGCTACGGGATAACTATTTTTGGTCATAGCCCAGGACTATGGGGCAAGAAAATTGACTCAGTTTTGAAAGGAATATTTAAAAGCATAATGTACGGTGCAGTGTCACAAACTGAAGAAGAAATGCTAACATGTTTGGGTTTGCCTTTATTTGATCCTTTACTTGTACACACGGTTGTTCTAAAATACTTCTGGAGCGATACTTTTAAGATACCTCGTGTCCTATGTAGACCTCTTCGGCGTGTTGAGCGGTTTTGAAGTGCCTTTCGTTGAAACAAAGTACGGAAAAAGAGTGCGAAATTTTTACGTTCCGTTCATTTTCAACAATTTACCAGATGATATCTATGCTGTGGACTCTTTAAAAAAATTGAAAGAATCCCTTCGAGGTATAAGGGAGAAATTGTGACTGTATATTTCTGTGTGCATATGTTGGAATCACCATCATCACCTATATTGTTCTGCATCTGTAGTTGAGTTTGAGTTTTGAACTTCTTGTTTGTGGGGACTCTTTCAAGCATGAACTGTAGGGTGCTGTCCCACAAGCCGCTTCTGGCTTTGACAGGCCCGTATATCTGCCTTGTTAAATGAGTGTTCAAATAAAGTTATTATTATTATTATTATTATTATTATTATTATTATTATTATTATTATTATTATTATTATTATTAGATGGCGCCCAGCTCGGACGCATGTAGTATCTGCTCCCGCTGCTTCTACGGAAGACAGCGGTTTCTACGCTGTTCTGGGTGCCAGTTACGTGCCCACACCAAGTGCATCTGTTGGCCGGAGAATGAAACCACCTTTCTTCAATCTGGGGTGAGCTCCTTTATCTGCAAGAGTTGCGAAAAGATCAGCGGGGATGCTAGGCCTAATGGCGATAGCCAGGCCGGCCTCGACGAAGCATCGCTCAGCCACCACTCCGCACCGCCCTCCCCGACCGCTTCCAACCGTCCGGAGGGGCCAGCTTCCTCCTCCCCCTGGCGGTACCAACGCAGACATGGAATCCTTACGGGCCCTCCTCCTCGACTCCCTCGAGGGGATCTCCTTCCTCACGGACGAGGTTGCTGCTCTTCGGGACGAGAACGCGCAGCTTCGCCGCGAGTACAGGCAGTCTTCCCAGCTGCAGGCGAGTGCCATACAGTCTTTGCGAACGGAACTCAGAGCTGTGCGCGAGACTCGGTGCCAAATGGGGCCGGCCGGCGGAAGACAGCTGCCATTTTCCTACGCCGCGGTGACGAGCTCCCATCATCCGCTTTCTTCGGCGCGAGGAGGAGGAGGCACCCCTCTTCTCGCAGGGGAGGCCTCTTCGAGCGCGCCGGTCGACGGTCTCTCTGCGACCTTGAACGAGTCGCGCACCGACCTCGCTGAACCTGTCCAACCTTCGGGGCACCCACGCCGTCAGGCCCCATCGAACTTTAACGGGGCTGGGTTCCGCGGGGCGGGGCACAAGTTCTTCACGGCAAGGCGTCCGTTGTTGAGGGGAAGTGCGGCAACCAGCTGTATACCTGTGGCACTGCCACCCCCTCGTCCACGTCACCAACGCGCTGTGTTTGTGACGCGTCTCGGCCCATCTTGTGATCCTGCAGGCCTTCAGGCTCACATCCAGAGAAGGGGCCCTGTTCGAGAGCTCGTGTCCACCCGGCTCAAGACACGGCATGAGGGCTACTCGTCCTTCCACGTGACGGCTGCGGATGACGAAATGGAGAAACTTTTTGATCCCCTCCTCTGGCCAGAGGGAAGCCTCTTCAAGGAGTTCACAGGCCAGCTGACTGACAGCCGCACCTATCAAGCGGTATCCCAAACACCTCTCTCCAATAATACCGGAACAGATACCTAAACTAGACATTTATTATCAGAATGTCCGAGGTGTCCGCACGAAAGCTAATGAATTTTTTTCTAACGTAACCCTAACTCATGCATCTATTATTGTGCTAACCGAGACCTGGCTTTGTTCGAATATTTCTTCATCTGATCTCTTCCCACCTAATTTTACAGTATTTCGACGTGATCGCGCATTCTCTACATTCAAAAAGACGGGGGGTGGGGTGCTGATAGCAATCGATGCGTCATTGCAATGTGTTAGGCGTCCAGATCTCGAGACATCATTTGAGTCAGTGTGGGTAGAGCTACAATGTGCGAATGGCGAGGGTATCCTTCTGGGTGCTTATTACTTGCCCCCTGACACCTCTCCTGATGATTTCAGTCATGTCTACTAGGCATTGAGTGCACAACCAACGCCCTTGAAAAATTTAAATTTATGGTTCTTGGCGATTTTAATGTCCCCAACATATGTTGGGAAACTGCCTCTGCGTCCTCAAAACATTACTATATTACTCAAAAATCTAATCTCTTGCTTAATTTCGCATCATTTACGAACTTAAAACAATATAACTGTATCCCGAACACCCAGGGCAACATGCTTGATCTTTGCTTCTCAGATCTTGACTGCATAGATGTAACTGCGGGTGCGTCAGGCTTGGTTCCCCCCGACGGATATCACCCCCCATTGGATATTAGTATACCTGTCCGACGGGGCATGAGACGTTGTTCACGGAGACTTCCTGAAGGGAATAGACATAATTTTTCCGCTGGAGATTATCTTAGTTTGTACGATTATTTCTCCAATTACGATTGGTCCTCAATCATTCAGTGCTCTGACGTTGATCAACAGGTTCGCGATTTCACTCGAATCGTTCGAGAAGGAATGAATCAATTCATCCCGTTACGTAAAACATCAGGTTCAAAGTTTCCATTCTGGTTCTCGCACGAATTACGTACTCTAATGAATAAGAAATTGCGCGCTCATCGAAAGTTTAAAAAGAACGATACCCCCGAATTAAAATCAGAATTTGGGCGCTTTAGGTCTCTCTGCAAGGAAGTTTTTAAACGTGATCGTCAGGCGTACACTGATTCCGTCGAGTTGCAGCTAACTAAAAATCCAAAAGAATTCTGGAAGTATGTTCGCTCTCGGTCCCAGACAAAAGGTAGAGGAGAGATCACCCTGCTGGACTCACAGGGAAACTCGACGACAGATGTTTGTGAAATTTTTGCACGCCACTTCCAGTCCATTTTTAAGCATCATCCAACCCCTTCAACTACTGCCGCGCCAGCTGTCTCTGGGAATGCATCCTGTATTGCACTCTTTGACACGGAGCTACTGCATGAGTGTGTAAAAAAAATGAAACCATCATTGTCTTCCGGCCATGATGGTATCCCGTCGGTCCTCTTGAAGGCATACAGTGCCATATTTATTCCTGTTCTCCTACATATTTTTAACAACTGCATAAAGAATGAGGTCTTTCCCGCCATGTGGAAAACGGCACTTGTTGTACCTGTGCATAAGTCCGGTCCAAAAACAAATGTGTCGAACTACAGACCTATATCTCTTCTTTGCACATTTTCGAAGCTACTCGAAGTGGCACTACACAACATATTGTCATTCAATCTCAAGCGTTATCTTATCCCTAACCAACATGGTTTTATGGCGGGTCGCTCGACCACAACCAATCTCACCTGTTTTATGTCAACCGCTGCTCACGCCGTCGCTAACAGAGGCCAGCTTGATGTGATTTACTTTGACTTGAGTAAAGCGTTTGACGTTGTTAATCATGAGATGTTACTTGCTAAACTGTCAAAGCTAGATATTCACAACTCATTGCTTTCATTGCTCAAAAGTTACTTGCGTGGCCGGAAGTGCTTTGTTAGCTCGAATGATAATTCTTCTGCTACTTATGAGCGACAACGGGTGTGCCTCAGGGCTCCGTTCTCGGACCTCTTCTGTTTTCAGTTTTTGTTAATGATGTTTCGGCTGTGATCCGTCACTCCTCCTTTCTACAATATGCAGATGACATTAAGATGTTTATAAATGTACGAGACGAACGCGACTGTGTTTTGCTACAAAATGATGTATATGCTTTCGAAAACTGGTGCAATCAGAATGCCCTAAAACTAAATAGTTCTAAAACTAAAGTCATGTCCTACACTCGAAAGACACATAATATTTTATTCTCTTATGACATTCAGTCAGTTCTTTTGGCACGTGTGAATGAAATCAAAGACCTTGGAGTTGTATTTGATAGTACATTACGCTTTTCGAATCATGTTGACCACATTGTGAGCTCAGCTTTACGCACGCTTGGTATTACGTGCCGCATTACTAAAGAGTTTAATAACCCTAGTACTTTTGTCACACTGTACAGTGCTTTATGTAGACCACACGTCGAGTATGCCTCTGTTGTATGGAATGGAATCTGCGCGACAAACTCGGCTAGGATCGAACGTGTTCAGAATAAGTTTTTATGTATCTACAGACATCGTTTCTCGTCGCGCAATGCGTCTACCTCAAGCGATGACCCAGCAGTCCCAATCCAACATAGCTTGGCATTGCCCACCCTGCGGCGTAGGAGGGAACATGCCGATATCCTATTTCTGTACAAACTTGTTCATGGCACCACTGACTGCACATCATTGATCTCAAATGTACGTTTGAAAATTCCCGTAAAAACTACACGGCAAAATGCATCCTTCCACAATGCTCGCATACCTAATCTTCACGACCCCGTGTCAAGGATTGGGCACACCTACAATTCCTCTTTTACAGACACTATTGATATATTTAACAATAACACACAGGAGTTCATCAGAGCACTAAAGGTCCTCACCTAAATTTTGCTTACCATTTTTTTTTTTTTTTTGCACTTGATTAAGTTGCTCAGAACCAAATTTTATACTCTCGCTTTTCTTTTCTCTCACTATCGTGGTGGTATACCGTAGAGAGTTTATGAGACATATGCGATCTGTTTTAAGTGTTTTTATTGTTTACTGTTTGTTTGTTGTGTGTAGTGTTATGTTTTTTTTTTTATGTTTCCTGAGTGCACCCGTACCAAGACCGCAAGGTTGTTCCTGGGCACTTCAATAAAACCATTGATTGATTGATTGATTATTATTATTATTATTATTATTATTATTATTATTATTATTATTATTATTATTATTATTATTGCTCGTGCGTATCGACACCTTACACCCTGTGATAACTTCGGATGCGGCAGAACGGATTTATAGACCAGAAATTTCGACGTTTTAGCGCGAGGCAGTAGTGTGCCGACCGGGACGCCGCACTGCGGGCACTTCGCGGAGACTGCAATGCCGTTCAGGTGAATAGCTCTTGTACGTCCTGTTTTAAAACCCACAGACGACAAAAAAAAAAAAAAAAAGAAAACGGCACGTTCAAACCCAGGTAGCACCGAGTTCTGGGCCAAAATTTGGCTTTTGTCTGGGAGTTTAGGGCATTAAAGAGCCCGAAAAAGCCAAAGTAGAGCCAAACCTGTCCTTCCTTGGCAGGAGTCTGGGTATTTTGGCCCTAATTCACCAAACAAGTGCCAAATTTAGGCTTCACTGCCTGGTAGTTCGGCTGTCATCTGGCATATTTGGGCCTAAATCGCCTCACAAATGCCAGAGTTAGGCTTACTGCCCGGTAGTTCGGCTGATATTTGGCATTTTTGGGCCAAAATTGCCAAAGAAATGCCAAAGTTAGGCTTCACTTTTTGATAGTTCGGCTGTCATCCGGCACCTTTGGGCCAAAATCGCCACAGATGTGCCAGAGTTAGGCTTCGTGGCTTGTAGTTCGGCTGACATCTGGCATCTTAGGGCCAAAATCGCCAAACAAGTGCCAAAGTTAGGCTTCACTTTCCTATAGTTCGGCAATCGTCTGGCACCTTTGGGCCAAAATTGCCACAGATGTGCCAGAGTTATGCTTACTTCCTTGTAGTTCGGCTGAGATCTGGCATTTTTGGGGCAAAATCGCCAAACAAGTGCCAAAGTTAGGCTTCATTTTCTGATAGTTCGGCTCTTATCTGGCATCTTTGGGCCAAAACCAGAGAAAAGCCAAACTTTGGCACGTCCCAAATACCAAAATTAGGCGTTGCTCTGGCAGTTATGGCTGAAGTATGGTACCAACTTTGGCGCTCCTCTGGCGGACCAGAGAAACGCCAAACCTTGGCATGCCCCGAATTCCCAAATTAGGATTTACTATGGCAGTTTTGGCTCAAGTATGGCACCAACTTTGACGCTCCTCTGGCGGACCAGAGAAACGCCAAACCTTGGCATGCCCCGAATTCTTAGATTAGGATTTACTATGGCAGTTATGGCTCAAGTATGACACCAACTTTGGCACTCCTCTGGAGTACCAGAGAAGAGCCAAACTTTGACATGCCCTAGGATCGCCCAACTAAGGCTGTAGTTTGGCACCGTACTTTGGCACTGATGAGTGCCATGGTGCAAAAACCTAACTGCGCCAAAGTTGGGCCCTTATGTTTGCCAGACCTTTGCCCAAGTTGGGCATTCCTCTGGCGTGCTACCTGGGAAGATATCGCGTAGGCTTTGCATACTGCGGTCTATCACCGCGATTTTCGCCGTCCCCTGCGCAGCAAGGTCCGTCAGGTGTCGACAGTGGAGCGCCGCTCGCGAGTGCTTGCGAGGCTATACAAAATCTGGTCTATAGACCAACTCAACTCTCTGACGTCACGCCGCTGCGGTGGCGCTGCTGTCGCCACTGGGCATGCGCAGGTGATTTGCCTAGGCCGAGTCTGGTTTCTGCGCGCGCGCAGTGCCCTCGCCTGGTGGGCAAACGTGGGCTTGTTTGTAAACAATGTGTTGGTCGATACTTGGTTTCAACTTAAGTCCAGAAGTAGCCGACGCTACGACCTAATGGGACCAATCAAACAGCGTCAAATGCGCAGCATTATGGTGTTCGTCATGTTCATATATCTGTTCTGTCATTGCCGGACCAATTTAGACAGACAGACAGACAGAGAGACAGACAGACGGACAGGCGGACGGACGGACGCACGGACCGACGGACGGACGGACGGACGGACGGACGGACAGATATAGACAGATATAGACAGATATAGACAGATATAGATAGATATAGATAGATAGACAGATATAGACAGAGATAGACATAGATAGATATAGACAGATATGAACAGATATAGACAGATATAGATAGATATAGAGAGATAGAAATAGACAGACAGACAGACAGAGAGACAGACAGGTAGGTAGGTAGGTAAGTAGGTGGGTGGGTAGGTGGGTAGTTGGGTAGGTGGGTGGGTTGGTGGGTGGGTGTTTGGGTGGGTCGGTAGGTAGGTAGGTAGGTAGGTAGGTGGGTAGGTAGGTAGGTAGGTGGGTAGGTGGGTAGGTAGGTGGGTGGGTAGGTAGGTAGGTAGGTGGGTAGGTAGGTGGGTAGGTAGGTGGGTGGGTGGGTCGGTAGGTAGGTAGGTAGGTAGGTAGGTTGGTGGGCAGGTAGGTAGATAGGTAGGTAGGTAAGTAGGTAGGTAGGTAGATAGATAGGTGGGTGGGTAGGCACGTAGGTGGGTAGGTGGGTAGGTAGGTAGGTAGGCAGGTAGGTAGGTAGGTAGGTGGGTGGGTGGTGGGTCGGTAGGTAGGTAGGTAGGCAATTAGGTAGGTGGGCAGGTAGGTAGGTTGGTAGGTAGATTTTATTTAGTGCCTGCCAACAGTTAAGCGGCCTGGGCGGCAGTGCACTGTCCAATGAGTGAATACAGAAGATAACTGAATGTTTCTCAAGTAATAAAATCAAACAAAAATGGCATCGTCTAAAAACAAGGCATTATAGGTTTCTTGGAATCGTGTCATCGGACAGATTGATCGCATGTTAGGATAAAAAGTGTCTCGGCAGCTGGATGACCGCCCAGACTGCACACGGCAACTCAAGGCCATCAAAAACTCTGAACAGGCAATAGTGCCATGCACAACCTGATGTAAAAAGTGCATATCTCTAGCAATTCTTCTCTCATGCAGAGTGAAAAGTTTGAGGTCCACCAAAAAAGAGATGTAGCCGTAAAAACGGCGGCGGCCTATATGTCTATCGTATAAAATTAGTATAAATCTACGCTGAACATTTTCAAATATATTGCTGCGCGACATCGCAATAGAGTTCCATATTACTGACGCGATCTACCAAGTGCACAGTCTACATTCACATCAAGGTCATTGGTTCTATTATACAGATGGAAGAACGAGTGACTTGCGCGTTTGGTGCGGTTTGATTGCTTCCATCAGCTCTTAGCGTCGACTGCGTGTCGACTAAAGTTCAAACGAAGTATAGACCCCTTTCGAAATACTGCCCTCTGTTGGCAGCTGTGGAATTCCTGCACAATGGCGGACTAAAGCCGCAACGTCACGGCACACTTTATGCGTTTGGTTGAAGCAGAAGAAAAACAGTTCCACAAAAAAGGCAATGAGCGCAGTGACGTTGCACTTTCGACGCTGTTTGATTGGCTCGTGGGCTCCTAGCATTCGATGCGCTCTGACGTTCGCTATCTTATGGAATGACTTGCACGTGTCACGGTGTGTGTTTTTCCGCCATTGTGCAGGGGTTCCAACCTTCTAATAATCGGCACGGGAATTTCGAAAGGGGTCTATAGTACAGCCCCGCCAATAAGAGCCGAGGATAGAGCCGAGGAAGATAGATTGCGCAGGTCCGTGAAGACGCAAATACATTCTGCTTGCGTAGTCTGGCGTGATGGCGTACGCAATGTGACGCCCAGTGTCTTGTGCCAAGTTTATTTTTGCGCCGCACATTTTTTTCTTCGTCCCGTGGGGAAACACGTGTGTGCTTTATTTATTTTTGGTCATCGCTGGACCAATTATGTACCCGGAAAGGTCAAGTGACCTTCGTTTTTGAGGCTGTTTGATTGCTTCCATTAGCTTTTAGCGTCGGCGGCGTCTGGATTTAAGCTGAAGCCAAGTATTGTACAGCCCTACCAATAACAGCCAAGAATGATGAATTGCACAAGTTCGTGAAGACGAAATACATTCTGCTTGCGTAGGTGGGCGTGATAGCGTATGTAACGTGACGCCCTATTTTATGCGCCGAGGCTATTTTCGGATCACCGCATATTGCTTCGTCCTCTGCGAAAGTAAATGTATATTGTTGTTTCTTTTTTCTTTGTCGTTCTTGAGGTAGTACGCTTGCTGTCGTATCGGATTACCAAGATAATCGAGTCCCGGATAATATTTTGGACAACAGCGGTTTCGATTTTCGTCTCTTGGCCAACGTCGTTCTTTGCCGTTTTTTTTTTTTGTTGTTTGTTTGGTTTCTGTTCTTTTGCTTTTCTCGAATGTCGATCGTTCTTGTATTCGCGACTCCAGCAAAACGGACGCCACCAAGCGGGAAAACCGGGAACCAGCCGGTCCAGGTCGCTCCGCGCCCCTCCGCGTCTCTGGTGGCTTTCGCGGCGGACACGTGTTGTCGGCGCGGTGACGAACAATGTAATTTGACGAAGGTCCGAAAATTTCTTAAGTTTGCTTGAGTGTTCATTAGTGTGGTGAAGCCTCAGAGATTGTTTCCTTCCATCATGTGTTTGAAAGCCCGTTCACTCCACAACACACGGTCGCGTGCTTTCGATTTCTTGGATGGGGGAGGAATCACGGAAAAACGTTTTGATTTCTGTTCTGTCTCGAATCACATTCAAAGTGACGACTACTTGGTAACTGATAAGTGGTTTCTTTATAAGGATGTAGAACAGTGAACTAAGGACGACAGGCGAGGTGTTTCACTGGAGGGAACACCAATGTTGCGGTCAAGTGAATGGGAAGGTTCGATAGCTGCTTTTCTTGAGTTTGGTTGGGTTGGATTAGCTTCAAGTTTGAGCCACCCACGCCGGTCGCTGCGTTGGCTATTCATCTTGACTGCTTTTCGCCAAAAAAGCCTCTGGACCACACTGAAGGAGTTGGGCTGATTTCGCAATTACTTGGTTCAGGAAAACCTGCTCGCTGCATATGATTAATGAGGGAAATTATCTGTTTTCAAAAGGTGGGGGATGCGTCTCGCAAAGTTAGGAACTGTCACGACATTATTATGATCTATCGTGGTTTTAATATTTATATTATACCCCCGTCGAAACCAGCAGCAATATACGTTTACATTGCTCAGGTTGACCGGCCACAAAAAAAAATACTCATTGTATCCGTTCAGGATTCGAAGTCAAGTTCAATGCAGAGAGGTTCTGCGTGAATCTTTGATGATGACTCTCTTCAGTTTGTCCGCATTCGTCTCCGTGCTACCGGCTAGAACCATTTGGCTAACTTTAACAAGTTGCTCTCTCTCTGTCAAATATACTTTTAGTCAGCAGCTCACCAGTCAACTAAGCTCATATTTCAATAAGAATAATATACTAATATCGCTTTAGTGGGACATAGTGCGTAATATAATACATAACCCGCTCGTCAAAATGACTTCTCGATTGCTACTAAAATCTGAATTGAAATACGAGTATTAGCTGCTTAGTGGGGCGCCAGCGGATTAACATGCTCCTTGGCTCAAGAAGCGCTTGCTTAATTTTCGTAATTTTCCTGCAGCCTGTATTGTTGACCGAGGAGACGATTGGAGCTGATTCTTAAACGCGGATGCGCACAAAAGCTCGATTTCACGGTCAGATAAGTCGCATGGTCGAGGCATGCGAGTTAGCTGAAAATTACTCTCGGTGGAACAATTCTGTAGTCATCGCCGCTTTCCTTAGATAATCAAAACTGATTAGAGTTTATTACCGTCTCTCCGGAGCCCATAGTTTCGGTTTTGAACGAAATCTCCGAAACAAAAGTTTGACAAGAAAATAACAAAAAAAAAAAAAAAAAACCCGGGAAAACAAAACTATGCTCTGCAAGTGTATGTGCACCGGCTACACTTAACCGTCTCAGTTCAAATACCTATAAAATTGGGCATTAAACAAAAGAAAATCTGTTAAATTGAATGCGCCACCCCTGCAGGCGGCCGGGCCGAGCCGACGCGACCTGGACTCAGCCGCCATGTTTGTTTGGTGGTGGCGCCCCCTATAGGTCGCTGGAGTCGCGAATACATTGTTCCGCTCTTAGATTTTTCTTGTACTTTACTGGAAATGTCCTGGTACGCCAAGTTTTTGAGCTTTAAATATGCGACTACTACTTTGGTTCTTAACTTCCCATTTGTCAAATACATCTTCCTCCCTGTGTTTTATTATAATTTATGGATGTTTTTTTTTGTGAGGGGGAAGGATGAGAAAACAAAGAAATACCAACAGCATAAAACTAAAAGTTAGGGTACAAGTAGGGTTCGGAGTTTCCGGTTTAAACCGATAAAAAACGATAAAAGTACACCGAATTCATTTTCGAAAATTCGGTTTTAACCGAAAACGTTCAGTTTGTAGGTTCGGCGTGTGCGGTTTAAACCGATAAAAACCGATAAAACTACGTCTAATTCGTTTTCTAAAATTCGGTTTTAACCGAAAAAGGTCAGTTTCTCGGGATGAGCACGATTCGTCACGTGCGCACTCGTCACTGGACGATTGGTCATAGGACGATTCGTCACATAGGAACTTTCGTCACAGGATGACTCGTCATGCGGGCAACTGGTCACATCGATCGGGCAGGGAATGATAGTAAATTGTAAATTTCAACAACTGCCCACATTCCCTGATGAGGAGTTTCACGACTTCCCACTGTGACATAAACCAATGGTTAGAAAAACTAATCTTACAATACTCATCCGCTTTTCCTTTCATCATATTACGACTCTTCAGCAGGTTGATCCAGGGGCGGATCCAGACCTCCATTTTAGGGGGGGGCGGTTCCTCGGCGTAAAACGGCGGGGGGGGGGGGGGGTGGAGTGTTTATATTTTTTGTGGAGTTATCGTTTTTACTAAACTCTGATAACATAATATAGATCTTGAGAGCTTTGGTATCGGTTTACCTGTCGGGGATGAACTCTTTGAATTAAAACCTTTCGGGTGACCACGCTAGAGGTAAGTATCTAAAAAATTGTGGTGGCACTATCCTTTCTGAACACCATAACGCAAGGAATTTTGTAGTTCATAGGAAACGGGATTACTCCATTCGCGTGGCAGCCATACCTCGGCATTCTCACTCATGAGTGCGATCACTCACGATCACTCACGCTCACCGTCAGATTTGAGGGGATCGTGAGTGAGGCCGCGAGTCTCGAAAAATTGTGAGTGTGAGTGTGAGTGTGATTGTGAGTTATGTTAACTCATGAGTGTGAGTGTGAGTGTGAGTCCTGAGAACTGATGAGCGTGAGTCTGATCGTGAGAGTGATCGCGAGTTCTGAGAACTCATGAGTGTGAGTGCGAGTGTGAGCCCTGCGAACTCATGAGCGTGAGTTTGATCGTGAGTGTGATTGTGAGTTCTGAAAAATCTTGAGTGTGAGTGTGAGCTTGAGCGCTAAGTGAAGTACTCATGAGTGTGAGTTTTGACGTCTCTTGAGTGTGATTGTGAGTTTCGAGGCTAATGAGCATGAGCCTGAATCAAGACGTGAGTCTTAGGGTGGATATGAGTCCGGTGATCGCATTAGTCTGCGTGATGACGTGAGTCTGAGGACCATGGCCATGATGAGTCGCGGTGAGCGTTGGTATTATCTTAGCTGGGTTGGTCACGTGAGCTCCCGGGCCGTCTTAGTGGGCGAGGAGACACTCGCTTCGCAGCTACTGCGTGGGGTTCAGGCCTTCAGGGTTGGTTTGGGTGTCGCTCGCCTGCTCCTTCGCCATGTAAACACGCCGGTTCCTGTGGAGGGCGGAGGGGGGGGGGGGGTGCTTGTTCTTGCAGGCTCCTCCTTGCCAGAGCCGTCCGCAATGTCTCAACCAGCTGTGGAGGGCAGAGGGGGTATGGGGGGGGGGATGTTTGCTTTCGTCTCTCCTCGGCGTTCGCTCTTCGCTTCACGGCAGACGGCGAGACGCCTCGAGGCGGCGCGGTAACGTCGGAGTTGGGGAAGCGCTCCTCTCTCTGTGGCATAGAAAGGCTCCTGTGGATTTCGGCTCCTGTTGCCAAGTTGGTGCCAGTGGGCACAAAATTTTATGATTGCGTCAACTATAACGTTTGCACGGCTCCGATAAAATTAAGTGACTCGCATGATCCTCATCAGCAACCGCAATTTTATCTTTCTGCGCACCTCACCGTACCTTTCGCAAATGAGTCATCACTCAGGAAGTGCAACAAAGGTGGTGTCATAATCGATCGAAGCTTCGAGTGAGGTCTTTGACATTGTGCGATATCATGCTTTTAAGTGTCGTTTGGGGCAACATGGCGCAAGTGCATGATAGCCAGCCGGCAATGGCCTGGCGGCGTAACGAGAGTGCTGCATTCAGCGCCACAAGCGGAGGTGTCTCTGTTAATGGGTCGGCCAGTCTGCCCGTCGGGCCGTGGCGAGCGGCGGCGACCCCAATTTCAGCAGACTCCGTGTGCACGTGCGCGCCACGTCCCTGGTTCTTTTATGCGGTTTATTAAGACCATCGGAGCCTTGATAGGTCGAAGTGTTTAGAGCATAATCTGGAGTTGTCATTTGGACACCAGTTTGAATTGTCTTCACCACTTGCGGGGTCGCTCTATAATAATCGCCGCCCGATCGGTCTGTGATTCGCTCGTCTCCCAGGAAGTGATACAACACAACGAGAAGGCAGCGAATGGGTTTACTGTACTTCCCGGTTGCCCGTCTTCTAGAGCCGGCAGTCCGGACCCGCCGACCCTAGTTGTCACCTGTCCTTCATAGCTCGCAGTCGCAGTCCGTGTCCACGCCTGCGGATCGTCCTTCCCACGCACTGCGTAGGATAGCTGTCCCGGGCTATCACAGCCGGGAGGAACTCACTTGATCGAATGACATTTTAGCGAACGCCCACGTTTCACCGAATGACACTTTAGCGAATGGTCGGACGCCGCGAAGCGGCGTTTTCGGGTGGGCCAAATGGGTTCACATTTTTGTTATGAGCCGCCGCAGACTGTCGCCGCGAAGCGGCGTAAGCGCAGCGTTGCGGATGGCTTAACGCGCGCCCCCGTTATTCACTTAAACGTCGATTCGCTCAAATACCACTGTTCGCTAAAACGTCATTCGCTCGTATGATATGGACCCATCACAACCAGAGTTTCGCTGAGGAACCACTCCAGGACCGTAATTGCCTAGGCCGATAAGGCCGGGGCTCGCCGTTTCCGCCGGTCCTGATCCGAAGCTCGCTGGTGGAATGCTCCGGGGATCGTCATGAGCCAGACCAGCCAGAACGGCTCTATCGTTCCTGCCCGGCCCCAGCCTCGTGCAGCACGCGTGCTGCACGAGGCTGCATGGTGCCTTGTGCAGCAGGAAAGAGGAAGAGCGCGCTCTTCCTCTTTCCTCGCCGGCTGGCCCCCGCTCGCGCCTCGCTCGACCGTCCTCTTCTTCTCCCGACGCCCCCACGACCCTAGAATAAAATGTGGGTAATTAGAACCAAACTCTGCATGCTAGAGAACAGTGCACAAGCCTGGTGTAAAAACGCCACTGTAGGCTTGCGGGTGTCGATCACGAGCCCTCTCGTGCACTACCGCTGCCTCCTGTGAAGTACAACTATGGCTGCGTCACGCACGCTCCAGACGGTTGGTGAGATCGGTCTATTGGTCAAAGCGAACGGTGAGCTCTCGTTTACTTTCTTTGTTGGGGGGGGGGGGGGGTGTTT
This sequence comes from Ixodes persulcatus, assembly GCA_013358835.2. Lineage (NCBI taxonomy): Eukaryota > Metazoa > Arthropoda > Arachnida > Ixodida > Ixodidae > Ixodes > Ixodes persulcatus. The sequence goes on from JABSTQ010005724.1 coordinate 14,675, forward strand.
ACAGATATTGCGTATTCCTGGTTGATAACAATAAACTATTGATATGTTGGGCCTGAAATATTCACTACAGTACACACGGATGAGCTCTGATATTGAACACTAATATAAATAGGATTACGCTTCCAGCGAGAGCTAGCGCACGTAGAATCGGTCAGCTGCCCTATGGCAAAGAAGATGACGTAGACGATAGATCTCCGCCAGCTCCGACTCTACAAGCTACAACAATGCAAAAACCTACCGAAACCGACAGATTAATCTCTACGTCACTACCTATTTTGGAACACTTGCAAGACGAGAATGCAAAACGTCAGTTTAGGTTTTTCGTGTGCATTACTGGGCACAAAATAAGCCTCACATGATTCTACAAAAAAGGAGCGGTATACTAAGCCACCACTACGTCGAGAAACACCCCTTTTAGAAAAAGTTTGGAACGATTCAGCATCTCGTGAGCTTCGAGTGTGCACGCGGCCAAAAGCACGACTGAAAGCAACAATTACGTCCGGCCGTCTGGCTACCGAGCGCCCAGCCTCAGCTTCATAGGGCACTCTCCTTACGTAAACAAATATCCGCTATACTTCGTTTCACTTTATCTGCGAGCGAAGCCAAAGCTAGAAGAGCGAGACCAGCGCTTTTTCATTTCTCCCCAGCTCGCGCGCTCGAGCAACGTCTGAACGTACGGAGCTTCCGTGCTCGCGCATCCAGTTTTGCCTTCGCTCGCACATAAGGTGAAACGAACTATTAGCGGCGAGAAGTTTTGGTGGCGCCCTCTTATGGTTCCCCCTTGTGACGTCATTACCTTGCATACAACAAGTTCGATGGTGTTTGTAAATAGCATGGTGGAAGCTTGAAATCAGTGCACTCTCAAAGGAACACTGCCAACACCGTCAAAATTCAAGTTCTTTCATTCCTCTTATTTCGTCAATGATAAATCCCCTTTCCGACGTCATAGTCAGCGTTTGGCCAATCGTGGAAGGCCGACCACAGCGACGCTTGTGTTCGCTCTCGGGGCTAATAGACAGGCCGAGCACGCGCCCAAACGGCCAGGCGTATCCAAAAGGCCGCCACGCCGCACGCACCACTCCAGCAATGTAAGCGCACAGCGCACTGCATGCGTACTGATGCGTACGAAGAGTGAGGAGCATTAGCGCTTGCGCCACCTACACCCTGTCCGAAGCGGACAGCGTAGTGCTCTGCGAACACGCGAAGAACGCATGACGTCAAGAAGCCAACACCGCGGTGATGAAAGAGAGAGAAAGAGAAATGTCGTCTAGACGTACGAGTAAAACAAAACAAAAAAAGTGTCGACGAAATGTAGTAAGCTCTGTCGAGCATCGAATGTCGAAGAGAAGATCTGCGGATGACACATCGATGAAACAAATGTCGAAGAAATGAGCTGCCGATGAAACATCGCAGTGTCGATGAAACGATCTGTCTATGAAACGAACTGATTGCCCAATATAAACCTGCGCGCCAAGAATGACGCGGCTTGCCAGATGAAAAGTGGCGCGCCCTACATGATCGAGAGCGCGACAAAGAGCCACATGGGGACGGCCGCCCCAAACCTCCAAACCACTCCAAACCAAACCAAGCAAAGTCATGCCAAAGTCAAACCAATCCAAACGAAATCAATTCAAGGACGGCTGCATGTATCAAGATAATAAATGCTGACAGTATTTTATAAAGGCCGAGATGACTGAAAAACAATACCGGCCGATGATTCCTTAAATCGCAGCCTACTCCGGCAAGCGCTGTCGATCAACAAAAGCAGAAGCAACTCGAGTGACAAGGAAAACTCGGCCTCTGCGGCCTCTGCTCATAGAATAGCATACGACTGACGGACACCACTGCCAACAGGGATTATGATGAGATTTCAAACCGTCGTCACGTGAAACCACCCTACCTAATATTACCGCCTCCACAAAAAAAAAAAAAAAAAAAAAAAAAAAAAAATTGGTTGATGCATATGTTTATATATATACGAGGGGTGATCACAAAGTTCCGGGACTGATTTTGTTGCGTAGAAAGTGAGGGCAGCACAGTGATGCGCGCTCAGCAGTCGAAGGAAGGGACCTTCGCGTCTCATTATACCAAAGGGCGTCGCTCTGTGAACATTTGGAGCGGCTCGACACTAGTTTGTTTGATCACATGCACGAGCATGATGGCGATCTTTCCATAAACTGCAAACCAAGGCAAGAACGAACATCAATTATGCGTCAAACTTGACAAATATAAAACAGAGACCTGTGAAATGATTTAGAAGGCTTATGTCAAAAAGCAGTGAAGGTTGCGAGGTGTTTTATGTGGCACTCGCGCTTGAGAAACGGCAGAACATCGCTGGAAGACGGAAGAGCGGTGGGGTGACTTTATCCGCCCTCTCCTCGACTTCAGTGACGTTCTGCCATTCTTGAGGCTCGAGTGCCACTCAGAACACCTCGCACACCTCACTGCTTTTTGACATAAGTCTTCTAAATCATTTCAGAGGTCTCTGTTTTAGATTTGCCGAGTTTGACGTAAAATTGATGTTTGTTTTCGCTTTGGTTTGCACTCCATGAAAATATCGCCATCAAGCTCGTGCATGTGGCCAAACAAACTAGTGTAGCGCAGCTCCAAATGTTCACAGAGTGACGCCCTTTGGTATAATGAGACACGAAGGTCCCTTCCTTCGACTGCTGAGCCCGCATCATTGTACTGCCCTTACTTTCTACGCAACAAAATCAGTCCCGGAGCTTTTTGATCACCCCTCGCACATGCTGCATAAACTTCCGTAGAAGTACGTGTGGGTGGCACAAAAAACGAAGCGGGGGTGATATATGTGGCAATTGTTTATTTATGTACAAATGAGCGAGGTATGCACAGCGAGGCGATGCTCTAATCACTGCGACGTTTTCTGTGTAACCTGTCGGAAGGCGCGTTTGTGTTTTCCCGCCACCCTTGTCAGCAGGCGAAAGTTCAACACACCCACTTTCGTCAGCTTGCATTTAGTTTCTTTCGTATTTAATCCAGGTTAACAAAATTTGGTAGAAATGTGCGGAGCATAAACATTAACATAGTACATTTCTTTCAAATTGGATAAGTGGCTCAGAAGTTTACTGTTTTCCCCGCCGCACGACTCACGCGAAGACAAACCAACGGCTTGCGAGAAAAAAAAGAAAAATACAAAGAAAGCAACCGGTAAGCGTGATGAACTGTGAGTGTGAGGACCTGTGAGTGTGATGAGCGTGAAGACCTGTGTGAATGTGAGGACCATGAGGACCTGTGAGTGTGATGAGCATGATGTCCTATGAGTGTGAGGACCGTGAGGAGCTGTGAGTGTGAGTGCCGTGAGGACCGTGATGACCTGTGAGTGTGATGAGCGTGATGACCTGTGAGTGTGAGGATCATGAGGATCTGTTAGTGTGATGACCTTTGAGTCTGATGATTCGTGATGACCTGTGAGCGTGATGACCGGGATGATCTGTGAGCGTGACGACCGTGATGATGACGGCGAGTGAGTTTTGGTTTTGTGTTGAACCGTGAGGGTGAGTCCGGGTGATGACCCTATTTTGAATAAATCGTGATCGTGAAGGGGCGTGAGTTTTGATTGAGGAAAAAATGGTGATCGTGAGTTTGAGTGAGGACAGCTTAAAATGCCGACCTATGGTGGCAGCGCGCTAGAAATAGAAAAAGAAGTTTAACTACTGGGGATGAATGTTTGGTGCTATAGCGGCTGTGACAATTGCAGACAGTGTAACTTGATGGCTCAGATATCCCCGGCGGGGCTACAACTTTTGGGCTCCTTTTGCTTGAATATTTATATATTCTCGTTACACCCGCAGAGCATGTACGGACAGCCAACCTTTGCCAACTATACGGAGGAAGCTCATGCAGCTAATGACAATGCGAAAAACGTTTTTATCTAAAACTCGGCTGTTCTTTGAGATTAAGCTTGGCATAGTAGTTAGAACTTTATATTCAGTGCAAAAATGCAGAACGTGGTTTTAAAACATACTTTTCATTGTCGCCGGTTGCTTCAATAAAACGAGAACGTTGCAAACAAGCGACAAAAATGGCCCGGCAGCTTCGACGCTGCTCGCGGCGTCAAAACACTGTTGACGCAGCGAGCGAAACGAACGCTGCCAGGCAAGTTCGTCGGTTGTTCGCCGTATATTTGGAATGTCCAGAGCGCAGCACATCCGGCATTGCCAACCCAAACTCGTGTTTTCACGTGTTCTGGATGCAACTCGAGAGAACGAAAGCGAATAACTGTTGAATATTTTTGAAAGCATGTTGCAGTTCGGCAACTATAACTTTTAAACTTAGACAAGACCTTAAACCAGCAATGGATCCTTCCAAATTATATTGAATTGCACTTTGTCTGGATATTTTTTGTATGAAAGGAACACTCACTTGTTTCTGGGTAGTTAGCTCATTCGTCAGGGTCGAGAGGACAGGTGCAGAGATATGATGGGGAAGAGCGGTTGTCCGGTCGGCGAATCTCAACTGGACTAAAGGCCGATCACGACTGCAGCATGGATGTTTGGGAGTCGGTGTTCACTCGAACGGGCACAGGCACTGTCTATTTAATTTATGTATAGTCGCATCTTTGAAAGGGCTCGTTTTCCCCAAGTTCCTAGGTAGGGAATTCGAAGCCGCAGTTGCAAACCAGCAAGCCCCGCCTCTGTTCCGTTCGACACACACATATTCGCTCCTGCAAAGCCGCGCGAAAGCTCTGCCGTCAATACACAGAAGCCGCGTTTAACTCGAAAAGTAAAGACGGCGCCAAGGGGAAACAAGGGGTAGCGGACGCCTTTCCTAAGATATGTCCCGCCACCATAAGTTGAAACGGCATTTTATACAAATAAATGCCTACGGCGTCCGCTTGAGGACCCCGTGTAAGCAGCCTCCAGCCTTTAGAGTGCACGTACCGTTCATCTTTCTTTTATTAGCTTCCCGCCACGAGACGTCGTACCGCAGGCAGTATGAAGCCCATTGGAGGAAACATCTCCACCTTCTGGCGCTCGTCGGCTTCTTTCTGTATTCCGCGCTGCGGCGCTGATCCTCAGTGAGGAATGGAGGCGAGGACGAAAGCGGGCTTATGTTTAAGCCAAGGTCGTGGGGAAGTCCGGAGCGTCTTCAGGAGAAGCCCAGACCCAGACTACACTGTACCCAGAGCATTTGCTTCCTCTCTCAGTTGAGAAGAAAAGCAATTGGTCACCTGGTTGTACAAGCTGCATCCACCACCCCCTGGAACGTCTCCTCCTGGTACGTCCCCTCCGCACTTCCCTTGGCAATGAGCACCGTGCCAATAAGATACCTTTAGTGAGCCCGTGGGCGACAGCATCTCCAAAAAGCAGGTAGTAAAATTTTACTACACCCAAAAGCAACATGGCGGCCGGTTAGCGAGGCTCGGATTTCCCGGTAAGGCCTAGCGAACAGCACGGCTTTTCGGCCGAGTGAGAGAATAGGGCGCATACGCCCATTCGACGTCTTCCAAGCGCCATCAGACACGCTAAACATCCGTCCTTAGACACCGGTACCGTACCTATTAGCCGGGAGGACGGCAGCGTGTTTGCCGGAATCGCCACGATTGCACCCGACGGCATCTCGCTAGATTGACTGTATTTTTACCCCCGGCGGAGAACGCTCGAAAAAGAAATCGTAACGCGAGGAATGGGCACGCTGACTTTATTGAAGAAAACGTATGCTTGTCGTATGCGGCGATGAATCGCTGGGCACCTTCGTCGACACCGACGGGAGGCGTACAACTCGCACCAACGCCCCGATATCTTTCGTTCTTTTTTTTTTTCCTAACTCGTCTTGTTTGCGCCTACCTTAAACGACGTGGTTATCCATTGCTGCCTGCACTTCGCAGCTCTTCGACACAGAACAATCATTTAGGTGGCTGAGTGGCACAATTATCACGATTGTTATCAAATTCAGAGGCACCGTAAGGATCCCAGTGGACCATATGCCAGCTGTTTGCAATCAATAGCTACAGGACTGCACAACACAGCTTATTGAATCAGGCGGCAGCTTGCGTCACCTAGGAAGTGTAGTAACCGCTAGATGGCACTAAAAAAAAATGCTCATCCACCTACAGCTCATGCGCCAACACACATCAACCACGACACAGAACACCTGTTACAGGGACATACATATCAACAGTACAACAAGGCACAAGCAACCACAACACAACACAACACAACACAACACCTCCGCGACTCTCTACACTGACCACCATACCGACCCGATTTGTATATATGCCCTACTCCGTTCTGACAAGGATTAGGCAAGTGACTGGCGCTGTTTAGTAGATGCATACAAAAAGTGTCTGCAAGTATTATTAGTATACAGGTGTTCTGTGTATTTAAATAGGCCGGTTAGACACTTCCCTTAATCTAGCGCTTCGAAGGGGAACATAATATGAAAGTAATGGGCTAAAGTAACACCGCGCGGCATGCTCCCGATCAGTTTCGGTTTCAGATTCACGCAGTGATAAGTTTTTCGATTTGGGTAGTTCAGCAAGGCCCCGCCAGAGCGCCGCTGGCAGCTAGAGCAAGATGGCCGCACGCAGCAGCTCGCTCAAAGGCGTACCGTCGGCGTCCTTTTACTCGAAAAACAGTAAGTATATGGCTCTGCCGTCCTATATTCGGCACTTTTTTTTTGCTCAGAAAGTCTTCCGCAACCACATTATTCCGTTCGTTGTTGTTTTTGAGGCAAGCAATGTTTGAAGCAATGTTACTAAGCCCGTCCGCTTAGTAACATTGCTTCAAATTCCTGCGTATCATTTTCGATACAGTGGGTCGTAATTGATGGCACAATTTTTGTATCAATTCTGATAAGTTTTCTTGGTAAAGCTTTGAATGGTGCAGGTTTTAACAGTTTTTTTTTTATTTATTTTTCCTTCTAATTTTAGGTCCCGAAGTTAGGAACATATTGAACCGCATCGTCGCCGGCGAAGATGTCAGCGATTTTAGTGATCTGTCGGAAAGTAACGACGAAGATTACACTCCCCCCCGCCGCGGCTGAGCCCTCTGAGACAAGTGATGATGAAGAAATCTTAGAAGATTCCTTCGGGTCATCTGTAGCTTCGTCCTCTCGTCCAGACAACAAACGGCGAAAGGAATTGCTCCAAAACAGTCTTGTTGAATTTTCCAAAGTATTCTCTGAGCCGGATGCCATGGATTGACCATAGTTCCTTTTCCGCCAGTACTAATATGCTCACCATGCTAGTGGAACAAACAAATGTGTACAGTACGCAGAAATACGGCAGCTCCGTGATCACAACTCTGCAAGAGCTGGAGCATTATGTTGGAATATACCTGAAAATGGGGCTTACAAAAATGCCGAACGTCAGGTGCTACTCAGAGAATGGGACAAGGTATTCTCCTATCGCTGACAAGATGTCGAGAAATCGTTTCTTGAAGTTGATGCAATGCATGCATCTTGTAAACAACATGGAAAGCACCGAAGAAGCAAAGAAGGACAAGTTGTGGAAGATACATCCTTGGATTTCATTATTGCAGCACAACCTCAAGAGCATTGCACAAGAAGAGTTCAATGCGGTGGATGAGATAATGGTCTCATTTACAGGAAGGAGCTCGCTAAAACAGTACATCCCAAACAAACCAACGCCGCGGGGTTTCAAGCTTTAGGGACGGGCAGGCACAACCGGTGTCCTTAACCAGTTTGAGGTATACCAAGGCCACTCCAAAGAAAAGCACATTTTTGACTTGGGGGTGATACTGTCCTGGGCATGTGCTCTGAAATCCCTTCGAATGAAGACTTCAAGGTTGCAGCCGACAATTTTTTTTAGCTCTTTGAACCTTGTTGAAGAGTTAACGAGAGGAATACAGTACGTTGAAACTCCGAGGCAAAATCGGCTGAGAGACTGCAAACTCCAGGATGAGAAGACTCTGAGAAAAGCTGGCCAAGGCTCACATGATTACAGAGTTGACAATGGCAAAGGAATTGTGGTAGTTCGCTGGTTTGACAGGAAAGCTGTCACCCTAGTGTCAAACTTCGTCTCTGTTGAGCCAATTCAGCAGGTCAACGGTATGACCGGAAGGCCAAACTCCACATTGACATCACACGCCCGGTAATTGTTGGTACGTACAACAGTTTTATGGGGGGATCGACCAGCATAATTATCAGGTGTCGCTGTACAAATACACCATTCGGTCCAGGCGCTGGTACATGTACGTCATATATCATGCTATCTTCATCTGCGTCGTGAATGCGTGGAGTATTAACAGGTGCCAAAGCCATCAGCTGAAGGAGCGGCCACTCAAGCTGAGAACCTTCACTGCCAGTTTATCAGAAAGTCTGATCTCTACTGGAAAAGCACCAAGAGGACAGCCGGCCAGTCTGCCTTCGCCTCGGATGAAAGAGAGGAAGTTCACGCCAAGTCATCCCCAAGATGACGTTCGAAAAGACGGGGTTGGGTATCTTCCAAGTGTGACGAGCAACTGACTTCGATGCAGGAACTGTGTGCTTAGTGCGAACACATTTAGCACAGTTGTGTGCGCGCAATGCAATGTAACTCTGTGTCTGAAAAAGGAGCGCAACTGTTTCTTTGAATACCACAAGCCACGAGACTGCAGCAGGCAAGGAGGTAGCAGAAAAGCCCAGTGTATCATTTGATACGTTCAATAATTTTTTACTCGTTTGAAATTTCATTGTTCTTTTTGTATGAATGTACTCACCTTAGCCATAAATAAAGGCACACAAGTTTCTACAATTTTAATTTGCCTAGAAATATGTTTGGGCTTAAATTTCTCAAGCACTTAAATTTAGTGCTTGAGAATAGGTGACAATTGTAGCAGGCAAACACTGGCGGCACGCTTTCCCGTGTTGATCGAGTGACCAATGAGTCGCTCTGCTCGCTCCACTTTAGAATCCCCTAAATTATACTTATGTGAAAAAAAAAGGATTGGGGTACCTGTAAAAGAAACAAGAACAACTAGCATAGCCGATGGGTATTTTTTTTTCTTTTTTTTTTGTGCTGCATTTGGAGAACATATACACCCATATCAAATTATTTTAAATCTTTCAGTTTTCTGTTGACAACAAAAGGTTGACACTTTCCAAGTATGGGGACACTTGATATAAACAGTGTATTAAGCTCAAAACATTAGGGCATTACAACCAAAACTATACTGTATATATATGTATAAAGTGGCTATAATGAAGACAAAGTGTTCAGGTGGCAATTGTTCGTATTCTTTTATTTTCTAAACCTGATTATACAATCTTATATTGAAAATATTTTCCTGTAAAAAATAAATAAAACTTTTAAAACAACCTTGTAGGTACTTTTGAAACATTGTGGAAATGGAAATCTGAAAAGGAGTCTTTTTCCAGCACTGGACTATCAAACTATAATAATTATAGTAATGATACTTTCTGAAGCCAGAAACAACACTTTGAATATGAAACAAACCAGAAAACTTCCATGAAAACAGGGAACATTTAGCCAAAAAACAATGTTATGTATGCATTACAAACATTAAATCATCAAAATATGCAACATCACAGTCACTTCACCATTCTAAAAAAAAAAAAAATACATGAAAATATGTATAACACAAAAAGGGATTGATTTACACCAAGCAAGATACTGGGACATATAACCAAAGTTTCAACAATAAAAAAAGTATGAGTGGGTACTCAAAAATAACCGGAATGAATTTCAGGAGGCCGGTCATTCATAGTACCAGCATCCACCTCTTGCAGCGCTATGCGGCACCCTTCCTAAGTCAGTTTGCCGACCGGTGTCGTCTGCTAAGGATCTAGAGGCATGTTGTGAATTTTTTCCTCAAGCGCTTCAAAATCATTCCTCGTTTCTTGCAATGTCTGACTTGAAGGACCTTCAACATTCATAAAATGATTTCCTTTCAAGACTTTTCATATGGGTAAACAGAAAAAAGTCACACGGGGCGAGGTCCTGAGAATACAGGAGGTGGAGAAGTGGTGTCATGCCATTTTTGATAAAAAAATTGTTGCACTGACAGGGCAGTGTCTGCTGGGGCATTGTTGTGATGGAACTATCATTCCCCCTTTCCCTCATATCGGGGCATTTCTGCCTCACTGAGTTTCGCAAGTATCGCGAAATTCCCAGGTAAAACACCTGATTAACAGATTCACCAAGAGGAACAAACTCGGAGTGAACAATGCCCAAATTTTTCTGTGTTTTCTTCAGTTGAGGAGGTTGAGGGTCGCCCAGAACGAGGTTGGTCATCGATCAATAATTCACCAGTCTTAAAGCGAGAAAACCACTCATAGACTTGCGATTTCTTATTAGCATGTTCTTTGTAAGCTCTCTGAAGCATTACGAGAGTTTCGGCACTGTTTTACATAAAGCAATATTTCACAGCCACATGTTGTTCCTTCACATCAGACACTGCAAAAAAAAAAAAAGATTCTGAAGTGCTCGGAAAAAATATTTATAGCAGACAATGCCAGTCGGCAAACTTGCTCGGAAGGGGTGCTGCAAAGCGCTGCTAGCGGCGGAAGCTGGTATTACAAACAGCCCGCCTATCAGAAATTCATT
>JABSTQ010005725.1:0-42381 GCA_013358835.2 Ixodes persulcatus
TTGCGCTTTGGACTCCAGGAGAATGGAAGAGGGAAGTGACGTCAACGACTAGAGAAACGCAGATTGGATGTTGACTAGAGTTAATTCTAAGTCAACATCCAATCTGCAGTTTCTCTAGTCGTTGACGTCACTTCCCTCTTCCAAGTCTCCTGGGAGTCCAAAAAGCGCAACATAGCACCCCAGGCCTCCGGATCGTTCTTCCCACGCCAGCGCTGTGTAGGCTAGCTGTTCCGGGCTATCACTGTGAGAGTCTCGCTGCGGAACCACTCGTGGATCGTCATGGCCTAGGACGGTATGGCCAGGGCTCGCCATTTCCGCCAGTCCTGATCCGAACCTCGCTGGTGGAATGCTCCGGGGATCGACATGGGCCGGACCAGCCAGAACGGCTTTATTGTTCCTGCCCGGCCCCAGCCTCGTGCAGCACGCTCTCCCTCCTTCCTCGCCGGCTGGCCCCCGCTCGCGCCTCGCTCGACTGTCCTCTTCTTCTCCCGACGCCCCCACGACACTAGAATAACATGTGGCTAAATAGAACCGAACTCTGCATGCTAGAGAACAGTACACAAGCCTGGTGTAAAAAGGCGACAGGCAACTAAGTGCACGTGTGAGAAGGATATTTACGCTTCGCATGAGCTTTTTCTAAAGAAAAACTTTTGCACCCTATTTTTTGCACGCCGTCACATTTGTTACCAGACTCAGGATTAAATTTGGTAGCCGAAACAAACAAAACATTTTTTCTACGAAAATCCACTATTTGAAAACTTGCAGGTTTGGAAGGTCTTGGTTGCGACCGCGCGTGCCGAACGGCTCGCGTGGTGGCAACCAAATGCACGCCTACAACTACGAGTACCGGAACGGGGCGACGAGCATCTTGCTTGAAGACCTGATTGCCTGATCCTCGATGTCACAGCGAAGCAACAATCGTCCCGATCTTTCCCACCGTATTTCTCTATGTGGCTGTCTCAGAGACTCGTAAAAGAACTTGTATAAATATGTTATTTTGCCGAGTAGTCTGCGAAACGAGTTTGTCAGACCACTTTCCAAACCTGCTCATGTATTTTCGTTCACTTCAACAATTAATGTAAAATTCACTTACTTGATGCGTCGCACTGCAGTAATCCACTTTGTCGCCGTGTCGCTTCCCAATATCTTGAAGGGAAGCGGTAAAGTTTGACGCTTGAGTCACCTTCGCGACTGTGACAGTCTTTCACGCAGCAATAACGACGTTTATTTTTTGGGGAAACTCTAGGAGTAGGCGAAATGTCACAGGAACCCGGTGAGGTCATAGAGACGTGAAGTTGAGGCTTACGTTTACGAAAAACAGTTCCACAAAGGCTCACGCCGATGCGAAATGCCACGTTCACACGTGGTTTCTAAATGCGCCCGCACGCAGTCCCCGCGCGACCCGGGTCGCCCTGGCCTACCCACGTCTCTCACCCCAATGAATTCACTGGCTCCACAGGATTCATAGAATTCACCGTGTGCCGTGTGGCTGCTTACACTGAAAAATAGATGACGGCGGCGCGCGGCGCCGCAACGTCGCGGCTCCTGCCCCACGGCCTGCCACGGCCACGGCCGGGTTGCCGGCGCTGCTGCTTGGCGCGACTGCGAGGCGGGCTTCTCGGGCTTCGTGCATGACGCTGTGCTCCCCTTGCCCGTTGTTTACTCATGTTGCGTTTTTACGTTATTATGGTTGAGGGCATGGGTACTCAGAGGGTGGTAAGAATTTTTTTGTAAAAGAAAAAAGAATATATTTGAGAATCAACTTTTTACAATTAAATCCTAACAAACTTTTTATCGCTTGAAGGCCTATGCGACATATCGCGGTGATTCAAGCCCGCAATGAAATTTTACAATGGTGTAGCGCAGGGCAAGGTTGATCAGCGGGTCGTTGAAGTACGCTACTGCGTTGAATGAATACTTGTCAACTGAGCGACAGAGAACCTGTCTCGAACCGATCGTTACAGAAACGACGCGGGTTTGATAATTAGGCAGCATATATTATAATCTTTCTTGTGAATGTGCAACTAAATGACTAAAACAACCGCTTCTCATAATCTCTGCCATTTATGAAAAAAAAAAAAAAAAGACACTCAACTTCAACTTCCCGAATGTGCTGCTAATTTCCGGGAACTAAATGCGCTAAATATTGTGTTTAAAAACACCTCCCAGTTCAATTTTGATGTGGCCGGACATTGTGCCCGCGCAAGGTGTTGTGGTCGCAAAGCTGTGACACTTCATGTCGTGCAAGCACGCACACTTAAAAGGACTATGAAGACACCTTCGATATTTTCTTTTACAATTGGAATAGGCTTCAGGCAATGTTGACAAAGTCATAAGGATGCTGCGAACCACTCTAGGTTCGAATTAGAAAGGTTTCGATACTTTCGAATCGAATGGAGGTTCGAATTCGAAATATTTCGATATTTTCGACCGTACCGAGGTTCGAATTCGAAAAGTTCGCAACTTTCAAACACCGTGGAGTTTCTAAATCGAAAATTTCGAAGCTTTCACGGTTCCTAAAAATTCGGATTCGATTATTTCAAATATATTTTTTACTCGAGGTTCGAAAAATTCGAAGATTTCCAATTTTCCTAACTTGAAATTCGAGAGATTCGAAAATTTAAAAGTTCTTGGGATCTAAAGTTCGAAAACTTCGAACATTTCTAATTTCTTTGAATCTGAAGTTCGAAAAATGCTAAGATTTTGAATTTCTATGGATCTGAATTTCGAAAAATTCGAACGTTTAGATTTTCATAGACTTAAAGTTCGATGAATTTGAAGATTTTGAATTTATTTCTACAAAAAGTTCGAAGGTTTCAATTTTCTTTTAGGGTTCGAATTTCTTTAAAGTCCAAGTACGCAAAGTTAAAGTCCAAGTTCGCAAAGCTCGAAGTCCGGTTTTCATGTTCCTCCACAATTTCAGTTGCAAATAACGTTTTCACGCCTCAGTGATTTTCATGAAATCAGGTTTAGAAAAGTTCGGGTGTGACATTTAGACTGCACGAAGTTGGTCAGGCAATTAAACGAGACGACGAGTGTCCCGAATGTGCTGGTATATTTGCCAGTGCAGAGTGACGTGTGACCATAGATCAGTGATTGTGACCGCCAGCCGGGTGGGGGGGGGGGGGGGGGTGGAGGAGTCTTTAACGTGCATCACGCAGTAGTGATCACATGAACGCAATGTTTAACGATACAGTCGATACACATCCAGTACGAAACGGCCAGGGAAGACAGGTGCTTGAGGCTCAGAAAAACCTTGAAGCGATCTGGCAAAGTGCCTCTCCACCCCCTTGCACGCTGGTAGTAATCCGATCGAACGCCGCCCGAGTGACGCTGGCATATAGTAATTTTAGTTTCCACACGATGCACAATCCTGAGACTGGGAATGACATTTGAAAGAAAAAGTGTATGAAGACAGAAAAAAGGGGACAGGAGAACGTCTCAAACTCAGCTAGCTCAGGACAACGTCAAGTTTGAGACGTTGTCCTGTCCCCTTTTTTCTGTCTTCTTACACTTTTTCTTTCAAAGTTCATTCCCAGTCTCAGGATTTTGCATCATGATCAACATACCCCAGCTCGCCTACACCTTGACAATTTTTTAGTTTGTAATTGCTCTGGAGGTTTATTTTCCGGGACGGAAGAAACGCCGAGCAAAAAGCACAGAAGCCGACACAACTCGAGGTCGAGGAGCGTTCTACCATACCAGTGGCGTCAGAAGAGGAAAAACTGGGGACAAAAAAAAAGGGGGGAGGGGTGGGATTTTGGACTGTTAAAGAAAACAATATGGGGAAAGACGGCATGGTCGAGCTTATTTTAATCTGAAATTATTTATGTACATGTATATCTACTGTCGCTCTTTACAGCATAAAAGATCGCGTAGATTAAGCCTCACATGATTCTACAAAAAATGAACGGTATACGAGACCACCACCGCGTCGAGAAACACCCCTTTAGAAAGAGTTTGGAACGATTCAGCATCTCGCGAGCTTTGAGTGTGCACGCAGCCAAAAGCACGACAGAAAGGAACAATTACGTCCGGCTGTCTGACTGCCGAGCGCCGAGCCTCAGCTTCATAGGGCACGCTCCTTGCGTAAAAAAATATCCGCTAGACTGGCCAAGCACGCGCCCGTACAGCCAAACGTATCCAAAAGGCCGCCACGCCGCACGCACCACTACAGCAACGTAAGCGCACAGCGTATTGCGTACGAAGAATGAGGACCATTTGCACTTGTCCCACCTATGCCCTGTCCACACCGCAGTGCGCTGCGAACACGCGAAGAACGCGAGATGTCGAGAAGCCAACATTACGTCGATGAAGGAGAGAGAAAGAGAAATGTCGTCTAAACCTCAGAGTAAAAAAATAAAAAAAAAAATAAAAAAAAACGTGTCGACGAAATGTAGCAAACTCTGTCGAGCATCGAATGTCGAAGAAGAGAGAGAGAAAACTTTTAATAAACAATTAGTTTGGGTCTTCCGAGGTGAGAGGAGCCCTCATTCCAGGGCCCCTGTAGCTGTCGCTGCGGTTCGGGCCCGCGAGACCAGATTACGCTGGTCGTCCGGATCCCAGCTGGACAGCGCAGCTTCCCACTGCTCGGCGTTAGGGTTGGGAACTGGGGGGGGGGGGGGGGGGGGGCAGCCTGAATCCTAGGGCATGCCCACGTGATGTGGTATAATGAAGCCTTTTCGGTGCACAGGGGACACTTGTTTGTGGGGTATACTGTAGGGTACATGGCATGTAAGAGGCTGAGGTGGGGGAAAGTATTTGTTTGCAACATGCGCCAACCCACAGCGTCCTCCCTCGTTAGAGATTTGTGCGGCGGAGGAAGGGTGCGGCGACTCAGTCGGAGATGTTGAAGGATGTCACGATAGGTAAGGGGGATCGGGATGGGGACCAGGGATGGGTCTTCCTGCGGTGGCGGGGCCCGGAAGGTTAAAGCTCGGGCTGACGCGTGTGCGCGTTCGTTCCCGCTGAGGGAATTATGCCCTGGCGTCCATATCAACGATACTGTAGGGAGTTGTTCAGGGGTGTGATTAGTTAAAATTCGATGAGCAAATCTGGAGAGGCGACCGTTGCCAAAGCTACGGCAAGCCGCCTGCGAGTCAGTAATTATCGAAAGAGATGTGATAGCTGGGGTGGACGTGATAGCGAGCGCTATCGCCGCTTCTTCTGCCTCGAGTGGGAGGGAGGTAGGAACGGTTGCGGTGGTCACTTCCCGCATGTCTTAGTCGATTACGCTGACGGCCATGGCCAATCGACCCGGGTAACTGGAGGCGTCAGTGTATCTGACGTGGCGGGTATATTGAAGTTTCTTCTCAAGAGCGCGGGCGCGAGCCTGTCGTCTCCCCTGATGGAACTCGGGGTGCATATTTTTGGGTATTGGTGCAACAGAAATTTTGGTACGATAAACAGCAGTGAGGGGAATCGTTTCACTGTGGCCCAAGGTTTGAATCGGATAGCCCAGACGGGTTAGAACCTGCCTGCCTGCAGGTGTTAGCTTGAGACGTTCGCGTTGACCTATGAGGTGTGCTTCAATATGCTCTTCGACGGTATTGTGAATGCCGAGAGACAAGAGGCGTGGTGTCGAGGTGCCGGGTGGAAGACCGAGGGCTTGTTTATAAGACCGGCGAATCAGTACTTCGAGTTTCTCTTGTTCCCGAGGCTTGAGGGTCAGATAGGGGACGGAGTAGGTTATACGGCTAATGATGAGTGCCTGGATAAGACGGGTAGCGTCTTCCTCTTTCAGGCCGTGTCGTCTGTTGGCAATTCGTCCCATCATATGAAGGATTTGGTTCGTGGTATGCGTGAGACGTTGAAGCGCGTGTGACCCTCCGCCGTCTTGTTGGAGAAAGAGGCCGAGAATCCTAATGCACGTCACTTGCGGAATGACTTGATTCTCGAGTGTGAGAGTAAGCTGTGGCGGGTCATAGGGGATGTTCCGGCATTTCTTCTTTACAATAAGCAGTTGTGACTTTTCAGGCGCACATTGAAGACCACCACCACGTGCATACCGTTGAACCACGTCGGTCGCGCGCTGTAAGGCATCTTGGATCTCCCCGTCAGAGCCGTAGGTGGCCCAGATAGTAATGTCATCGGCGTAGAGGGCGTGATAGATACCCTCTATTTCCGCGAGTTGGGCAGGGAGCTTCATCATCGCCACGTTAAACAACATAGGCGACAGAACCGCTCCTTGTGGCGTTCCCCTGTTGGGAGTGGGGAGAGGTTGGGTCCGAAGGTCGCCAATGCCGATCGTGGCGGTGCGGTTTTGTAAAAATGCTTGAATGTAAGCAAATGTTCGTTGACCACAGTTTAGATCACTGAGATTGGTAAGTATGATGTCGTGACTCACATTGTCAAATGCCCCCTTCAAATCCAGCGTAAGGATGGCTCTAGTGCTGTGAGCGGAGACTTGTTGATTGATATCCTCATGTAGTTGCAGGAGGATGTCTTGCGTACTAAGGTGCGGACGAAAGCCGAAGATTGTCGGTGGTAAGAGGTTGTTGTTCTCGATGTATGGCTGAAGCCGGTTGAGTATCACGTGCTCGAATAGCTTCCCAATACACGAAGTGAGAGAGATGGGCCTCAGGTTCTCCAATTTGGGTGGTTTACCGGTCTTGGGGATCAGGATGATATCGGCATGTTTCCACGCTGCCGGTAATGTGCCTCCCTCCCAGTGTTGATTAAAGAAATTGGTGAGTGCTTGAATGGAAGGATCGTCTAGGTTTCGAATGATACGGTTTGTAATCTTGTCCGCACCGGGGGTGGTATTCCGGGTAAGAGCCTGGATGGCTTGATTCACTTCGGCCAAAGTGATGGGATTATCAAGGTCCGCGTTGGGGGCACCACGGTATTCTATGGGCTGAGAGGGCGGATGTTGTTGCCCTATGTATTTGTCCCGCAGAGCGTCGAGAATGTCCTTGTTTGTCCCTGGATATTGGTGTAGGAGTTTTGTGATGATATGCCGCGTGGCTGACTTGCTCTTGGTGGGGTCATGCAAGTGGCGCAGCAGGGACCAGGTTTTGGCGGTGCCCAGGGTGCCCTGAAGGCTGTTGCTGAACTGTTGCCAGTTTTGTTGCATGAGGTCCACAGCGTAATCAGCGGCCTCCTCTGTGAGCTTTGCTATGCGAATCTTGAGGGTCCTGTTGTGCTTCTGCCGACGCCATCGCTTGATCAAGCTTCGTCGAGCTTCCCACAGATGGAGTAAGTGGGGGTCGACGGCTGGTCGTTCGTCGGTTAACATAATATCTTTGGCATAAGCGGAGACGTCGTGTTGTAGAGTGCTCACCCATTCGTCGAAGGAAGTGATCTCCGAAGTGGAGGTGGTTTCTCTCTGCTTACGAAACTCGTCCCAATTAACGAGCCGTGTCTTTTTGATGTAGGACTTCTTGCGAATGAGGGGGACCGTAGTGATGAGAATGCAGTGGTCACTTCCGAGCGTTTCCTCGGTGTTGCACCATTCAGCGTCTGCGAGCCTCTTGGTCATTGTCAAGTCGGGGCACGTGTCACGCGACACACTGTTGCCGATCCTGGTAGGGCAGGCAGGGTCTGTGTGAACTGTGAGGCCCTGTTGATGGATGAGCTCCCACAATTTATTGCCTTTCACGGTCGCCTTGCCGTACCCCCAAGCTGGGTGCGCCGCGTTAAAGTCGCCCAGGACGACGACCCCGTTCTGCTTGGCTAGTTTGAAAGTCGCGGCGAACAGGTACGCAAACTTCTCCTTTCGTCGACTTGGTGGACTGTAGACATTAAGCACGAAAATACTCATCTGACCCCTTTTTGCAGGCAGGATCTCGATAAGGTTATGATCGATGTTACTGCCATCAATTTGGTGCAGAACAATAGTGAGTGATTTGGCAGTGAGTGTGGCGACTCTACTATCGGCGGAAGTTGTGTGACTGTTATAACCGGATTGGGATGGGAACGATCCGGTTTCTTGTATTGCTATGACATCAGGGGGGGTTTCAGCATCGGATATGTATTGACGAAGAGAGGCATGTTTTTGTTTGTACATGCGACAATTCCATTGCCAGATGGTTAGGTTGTGGGAAGTTTGTTGGGCCTGATTATTCATCATGACCGGGTGTATGAGTAGGAAGAGAGGGGGATTCTAGGTTGGCTACTAGTTTGGCTTTTTTGCGGTTTGCGTGGTCGGTATCTTCAGCCGTAAGGAGAGTATGAAGGTGCTGGAGGGCCTGTTTCATTTCTTGCAGCTGTTGCTGGGACTGCTGTTGGGATAGTTGCATTTGCTGCTGGATCTGAATGATTTGCTGTTGCATTTGTTGTTGTGACTGTACTAGTGTTTCTCCTAGTCCTGTTTCTATTAGCGAGGGCGTGGGGGCAGTGGGTTTGGGAATTGCAGCCACTTCATCGGAAGCTGACACTGGGGAGGGTGTTTGTTTCCCCGGTTGTGGTTTGCTTGCGGGTATGACCTGGGAGGGGTCTGGGGATGGCGAGGATCTTGAGGGTGTGATGAGTGTTCGGAGTTGCCTATTCTCCTCTCTAAGTTGCCGACTCTCCTCTTTAAGTTGTTTATTCTCAGCCCTTAGTTCCTTTAACTGGTTTAAAATTTCGGTTAGTTTCTGACTAACATCCGGCGCGCAGGACGAAGAGGGAGTGGTCTGCTTCTTTTGGTTGTTTTGTGGGAATAGCCGCGCTTCCCAGCTCACCGTGTTGTTGTCTGGTGGTTGACGGAGTGCCGCTGGTGCCTTGTCGCATTGTGGGTTGCTTGATCGTGACCTGGAATCGGACCTTGGTCTCGAGGAAGACCGTTGCCTCGGTCCTGTCCTTTGTGGCCCTCTGGAGCGGGAGCGTGAACGGGAGTTGACGCGAAGTGTCCTTTCGTCTTCGGCGGTGATTCGAGACAGATGTTGGTGGGCGGTGAGCCAGCTTTTTAGGGCATTTATTGGAGCCCGTAGGGTGGGCGCCTGTGCAGAGAGCACATCGGGGCGTACACTCGTGACCTTTCGTAGGGTTGGAAACACCGCACGTCACGCACGTCACGCACGATGACCGATCTCGTGGCATATGTAGCAGGCGTGACGGGTAGGTAATACCAACTGCATGGAAGTGCTGCGTGCTCGAAGACGACATATTTCGGTAATTGCATGCCGGTGAAAGTAATAAGAGCTGTGGATGTTTTCCCGATCATTCGGGCTGAAAGAATTTCATAGCCCGGCGAGTAGAGGTTGTCGATTAGTTCTTGGCCAGTGGTGCCGGGCGGAATGCCACGCACCACGCCGCGAGCCGAGTCGTCGGGGGCGGCAATATACGCGGTGACTTCATATTCGTTGTCACCAAAACGCAGGGTTGGAATGTCTCTGATGTGTCGGGCCAGGTCTTCACTTGGGGTGCTTGCGATGGCGATATTTTGTATTCTGTCCATGCGGACTTGGAATGTTGTCGAGTTTGGTCGGTCGCGGGTATGTTGCTGAGTTTTCTCCGCGATGGCGCGAGAGAGGTGGATAGTCTCGAGGTTGGCAAGATTCAAGGCTCCTCGCGGGCGAATAATAATTTTGAAATCGTCTCGAGGAAGCGGAGGAAGTCTTGGTTGTCTAGTTAGGGCCCTCTGCGGCGTCGGTTGAGAGCCTGAGATTGTGGCCTCGGTATTTTGTGGCTTGACCTTTTTGGATCTTCGCCTTCGTATTTCTACCCAGTCGTCTCGTTCGGGTTGGTCTTCTTGGAGGGGGATGCCCTTAGCATCGCTTGCCTCCATGGCCGTTGCCATGCTTGGGTTGTGAGCCGGAGGCGGCGTGGGGCGAAGATCCATGGGGATAAGCCTAGCGCAGGAGCGCCGGGTAAAATGCTGCGTACCTGGTTAGGCTTAGTGTGGCGGCCGTCGCTTGGGAACTTGGAGAAGTGATATTTCCAAGGAAAATTCACTCACGCGCTGGATGATGGTGTGCACTTGTCCCTTGCGACGAACTGCGTTGATTGAGACCAGAATTATGGTTGGATTATACCCTTTGCCGGTGATTGAGATCTCTGAAAGCGGGAGCCCGTGAATGGAACATCCGCGCCAGTTGGCCCTCCAATGTCGAAGAAACGATCTGCCGATGAAACATCGCAGTGTCGATGAAACGATCTGTCTATGAAACCTTGTTCAATGAACTGCGCGCCAAGAATGACGCGGCTTGCCGCATGAAATGTGGCGTACCCTACGTGATCGAGAGCGCGACAAGGAGACACATGGAGACGACCCAGACCCCCAATCCACTCCAAACCAAATTAAGCAAAGCCATGCCAAACCAATCCAAATGAGACCAATTCAAGGATGGCTGCACTTATCAAGATAATAAATGCTGACAGTATTTTATAAAGGCCGAGATGACTGAAAAACAATGCCGGGTGATGATTCCTTAAATCTCAGCCTACTCCGGCAAGCACGGTCGACCAACAAAAGCAGAAACAACTCGAGTGAGGAGGAAAACTCTGTCTCCGCGGCTTCTGCTCATCGAATAACGTACGACTGACGGACACTACTGCCAACAGGGATTATGGTGAGATTTCAAACCAGAGGTACGTCACCCTACCTAATATTACCGCCCCTCCCCCCCCCCCCCCCCCCAAAAAAAAAAAAGAGAAAAAAATATTTGGTGTTTGCATATGTTTATTGTATATATATGCTGCATAAACTTCCATAGAAGTACGTATGGATGGCACAAAAAAAAAAAAAAAAGAAACGGGGGTGATATAGGTATTAATCGTTCATTTGTGTACATATGAGCGAGGTATGCACAGCGAGGCGATGCTCTAATCACTGCGACGTTGTCTGTGTAACCTGCCGGAAGGCGCGTTTGTGTTTTACCGCTGCCCTTGTCAGCAGGAGAAAGTTCAACGCACCCAATTTCGTCAGCTTGCATTTCGTTTCTTTTGTAATTAATCCAGGTTAACGAAATTCGGTAGAAATGTGCAGAGCATAAGCATTAACATAGTACTTAAAAAAATTGGATAAGTGACTCAGAAGTTCACTGTTTTGGGGTAGTTTCCCCGCCGCACGACTCACGCGAAGACAAACCAACGGCTTGCGAGGAACAAAAGAAAAACAAAGAAAGCAACCTCTAAGCGTGATGACCTGTGAGTGTGAGGACCTGCGAGTAAGATGAGCGTGAAGACCTGTGTGAGTGTGAGGACCGTGAGGAGCTGTGAGTATGAGGAGCTGTGAGTGCGAGGACCGTGATGACCTGTGAGTGTGAGGACCGTGAAGACCTGTGTGAGTGTGAGGACCTGTGAGTGCAAGGACCGTGATGACCTGTGAGTGTGAGGACCATGAGGACCTGTTAGTGTGACGACCTGTGAGTCTGATGACCTGTGAGTCTGATGATTCGTGATGACCTGTGAGCGTGACGACCGTGATGATGACGGCGAGTGAGTTTTGGTTTTGTGTTGAACCGTGAGGGTGAGTCCGAGTGATGAGCCTATTTTGAATAAATCGTGATCGTGAGTGGGCGTGACTCCTGATTGAGGAAAAAAAGTGATCGTGACTTTGAGTGAGGACGGCTGAAAATGCCGACCTATAGTCGTGGAAGGTCGGAAGGGCTCGAAGGATTGCGTGAACAACCATTGACGCTCGTACAGTTGCAGCTGGAAGCGGCAATGTGCTCCCATGAACGGATTATCCGTGTCTGCGTTTCTGTGCGGTGGAGTCCGGCTGTGCAAGCGAGTATTCGCTGACGACGAGGCAACGATAGGAACAGGCGCCCAACTGCGAGGTCATGTCAGTGGCGCCTCCCGTAGAACCCCCAAACCGCTTGAGTAAGAACTCACGAAGGGCAGGCAACATGAAAACAACAACAACCTTCGGAGTGCCCCCGTCTTTGCTTGCACGGTTGCAGCTGAAGGCGCGGCGCCTGCGTGCACTACCGGATTAGGTCAATACCCGACCAAGGCTTGTTAAGCATCTCTTCCTGCGTTCGTGCGCGTCGGTGTTATGTTTTTGCTGCTCATCGCCACCTTGGCTCAAGGACGCCTTTGATGCAATTTCTACGGCTGCGAGGGGGCCCCTTGTTCGGGAAGGCCACTTCATCTGCCGACGATTTCGAAAGTAGTTAGTAATTTGAGAAGTTACCTGAAAAAGGTAGTTAAATTAAACTAATAATTACCCAAATCAAGTTGTAATTGAAAGTTAACAAGTTACTCGAAAAAGTAGTTAAACTACAGTAGTTTGAGTAGAGTAGTTGAACTACGTCCAAGTCTGCCTAGAATGGGGCAGTGAGCTCACCGCTCTCTCTCTCTCGCTCATGCATCGAGGTGAGGCGTTTTATGTTGGGGGCCGACGGGGGCGCTGCTGTCGACTCCACCTGAACCGTCCTGCACCCCGGCCTTGGTGTGATCCCTGCTGCGCCCGACCGCGTGTTTCTGCGTTCGGCTTCGGTGTGGGCGTTGAGTGACTGCAGTTCGCGTGTGCTCGTCTGCGTGAACTTGCCGTGTGGTCACTGTGATTACCGTTGTCTTGCGGTTTGGTTCTTCGACTCAATTGCAAAAATACCTCATCGCCGGCGAAACTACTGTTTTGCTTCTGGCTGTAGAGCAGGATACGCTCGCGTGAAGAACGCGCCAAAAGTGGCTTTGTTCGGTGTACCCGAAGACGAGGAGTGGCGAAAACTGTGGGATAATAATAATATTAATAATAACATTTATTGAACTCGGAAAGAGTTGCGACACCACACAAGGCAAGGAGTCCATACCAGGAGGTCTGAGGCGCCGCAGTTACATGAGCAAAAAAGAAAAATACTTTAAAAAAAAACTTTAAAACACGACCTCTGCGGTGTTAGACCTCTGCCCGCTGAAGACTACGTGCTGGGTACGACCAAGCAGGAATGACGTTACCCAGTTCAACAGGTAGCCGGATACTCCTATGTCTCTGCAATAGGATGGAGCAGTTAACTTTGTGGAAAGCCTGCCTAAAGTCGAGTTGGACGAACTCGCCGGGTTTACGTCCATCTTGAGAAAGGCTGATGGTGTGAGCCGTGGTTGCGAGAGCTAGCTCACAGCTCCGGCTTGGGCGGAAACCATACTGGTGCGAAGAAAGCAACTGGTGTCGCTCGATGTGTTCCTGTAAATGTCGATTGACAATTCTCTCCACTGTTCTGCATACGATGCATGTAGTTGATATTGGCCGGCACGAGGACATGAGTGACTTGGACAGCCCACTTCCCTTGTGTATCGGAGTGACTTGGGCAGTCTTCCATTGTCGGGGGACAGAACCGGCCCGAAGAGAGTTCGTGAAAAGTTTTGCAAGGATCGGGTTGAGTTTGTTGGAGCACATCCTCAAGAAAGCTGGGTGCACGCCATCGGGTCAGACTTCTGAGATGGGTTTATACGCTGCAGTGGTTCTACAATGCTTTCCTCACGCACCTTGGGCGGTGCAAGTGGTGAACTACAACGGGGCGTGCTGGAGGGTAGTTGTGAGGGGCTGCCAGGGTGGTCCAAGCTGATGAGAAGTGGTCACCGAAAAGTTCCGCTATAGCCCAGGGTTCTATTACCTGGCTTCCGTCAACTGAGAATTCAGGGCGGGAGGACGATTTTCTTTGATTGTTCGCATGGGCCCAAAAAAGCTTCGGGAAGTGGATGGCTTTCTCTGCAATCGACTCCATGTAGGCCCTGTGTGCGGAGTAGACTAGTTTTCTTCCGAGTTTTCTGCGCTTGCTGCGCTGTCCTGTGGTTGAGTTGATTTTTTTCCTCCGTGCTTTCTTGAATAACTGGCGTTTCTTACGGGAGTGTCGAATGATATCTTGAGTGATCCATGGCCTCTGACGGCCAGTCGTCGTCCTTGTGGGAACGCATTCTGCTTCTATGGCCGAAAAGAGATCTAACCAGAGGTCGCAGTCATCGTGAACACAAGGCTCCTCAGTCACCAGGGTGCCAGGTGCAACAGGTTCTGAAGGTGCGTTCCATCAGACTTCGAGAACCCCTCCTCCTCACCTCCTCATCCTTCCTGCTAGCCCTCCCTCCGAGCGGCGTCGGCGTCGCCGTCGCCCTCGTCGTTTGCCGCTGGCGTGACCACGAGGTCACGTGACCCTCGTGACGTCGCGTGACCCTCGTGACCCCACGTAACTTCACGGGGGTTACGTGACGTCACCAGGGTCACGTGACCTCAAGGGGGTCACGTGACGTCGCCGGGGTCACGTGTCGTCGCCGGGACTCACGTGACCTCACGAGGGTCGCGTGACATCATCGGGGTCATCGTGATGACGGCATCGTCATTGTCACTGATGACGTCGTACGTGACGTCAATGGTGGCGTCATTAGTAACGTCGTCGTGATGACGACATCGTGATGACGTCATCACAATAACGTCATCGTCATCGTTACTGATGACGTCATTAGTGACTTCACTCGTCCCATAATGCAACGCGCAGTTACGCCGACGGCGACGCCGCTCAAGCCGGAAACGGGCGCCTAAGAGCTGCGCTCTAAAAAGTAACACTATTTTGTGTTATCCGGAAATCCGCTGGTTCTAGCGGTCAAAGAGCTTCGCCCACTGGCCAAACTCTCTCGGTATAAACGGCTCTGGGAGGACTCGACCGGAGCGCCATCTCTCAATTTAGAGATGAACCGCCTCAGCAAGCGGGTGTGGTTGACGCGTGTTCCGCAGATCTTTGTGTTCGTCTATTTTATGTATTGTGGGGGTGTCCTGTATTCCCCTAGTGAGGCATTTTTTCCAACTTTGCACCCCCTTCCAAGCGCGGAAAAGGTGTAGTTCTATGTAAAAAAGCATACCTTAAAGGGTAACTGCAAAGAAAAAAAATGTTTTTTTTTAAACAGCCTAACTGGGACAAGCATGTCACAAAACAAATGTTCCGCAAAAAAAATATTTTTTTTAGCAATATTTACGCCACAGGACGTAATTTAGTGGGAGTCAGAACCTCTCCACATTTGAAACTCCCGCTCTTTCGACCCCCGCGGAGGAGAAGTACGCCCCGCCCCTCACTCTCCTGACGCAGCGTCTCGACTTCCGGTCAGATCTGGCAACTACGCACTTAAACCAGAAGCTGCGCTGGCTGCGCGGTTGGCGCGGTCTGCTAGCTCATAGCGACGACGTGACCGGAGAAGTGCCCCTGTGATGTTCGCGGAAGACGGAAAGTATAATTCGTAATCGTCGTGTGGGCTTTGAAAGCGAAGGGAGTCACAGGGTCCACGAGTGCGCAACCACAAGCCAAGGTCACGACAGCGCTGCGTTGACTTCGGCGATCTCGTTCTGTTTGGTGCAACACGGCGATGCGACAAAAAACTGAAACGTTCGTGGTGTGCGTGGTGCGGTGCTTCAAAGTAGACACCCACGCTAACATGGAGCGCAAATTGGTTATTGTGGTGTTGATGTTTAAAGAGTTCAGTCTCGTCGTCGTCAGCTGATCCAGTCAAACTGGTCCGGGAGGACGCAGCGAGCCTTTTTAAAAGTAAATCTTCCTTCGTTCCGTTTCAAAATGTGGAAGATTCCCGACGCATACCGTGAGTAAAAAGCTGCGGGCGTTTTCAACAAAATTACGTCGTTTTAATTGAACAATGAACTCCGAATTGTCCTAAATCTGCCGTTTTTATGCTTCGTGTTGTTGGACTGCGTTTGCACAGCGACGTGTTGCGCTCATCGTGCGGTGTGAATAAATTTGGGCAAGATCTCGTACCTGCCCACAGATGCATGAACTGAGACCATTTTTTGCGTAGTGAACACACTGCTTTTTTTTTTATTTTGTGTTTCTAGTCGCGGACGTTCGATGCACCCAGTGTGAATCTCGACGGCCTCCGGAGCGATATGACGAGAACGTAACTGGACACGTTTGTCGCTACGCGAACGCTTCACTGCCTCCAGTCAAATAGCATTCCTTTCGGGGCGACATGGCTGCTGGAAGGCTCGCTGTCGGGATCACTCATCTGACATCTCTGAAAAGTCGGCATTTGCACGCGCAAGCAAGCAAGCCAAAAAAAAAAAAAGCACTCTAAGCAAGCAAAGAGGAAAACGAAAGAACCGCGCTATGAAAGCCAAAACCCCGCGTCGCTTCCTATCACTAACACCTGCGACAGCTGCTAAACACACACTACTTCACTTCAAGAAGTCTCACTCAAGCACCTGGGTCAGCACGAAACACTGATCACTTCGGCGAAACGACTAGTCGAGGTAGGCAAGACAGGCGGGAGCAGAGACTTCAGCGGCCATGAAAGAATGGCGAAGCTTTTGTTTGTTATGGTATGAACCCAAACGGAAGTGCACGTTTTGTAAACCTTTTGTAAAGAATAGTAACTTTTCTCACATGGGTTATTCTTTAAACGTAAAAATATGCTGCTCAAAAGGAAATTGCAACATATAACAAAGGTTTAACAACCGAAATCTAAGCTGTCAATCAAACTCTTAGCCAATGAGAAGTATAGCAGCCGATTGAGATTGTGACGTCACGAAATCCCAACTTCGTGGCGCGCGATTTAAAACAGACGAAATAGCCGCAAACTAAAATCGGTCTCACGCAATACATATTGCTGTGAAAAAAAAAATTTTTTTTTTCGCGGAAAAATTGTTTTTGACATGCTTGTCCATTGTCCCAATTAGGCTGTTAAAAAAAAAAAAAAAACTTTTTTTTCTTTGCAGTTACCCTTTAAAGCAGGGAACCCATGAGCGGCAAAAGGCAACCGGTGCTAGAGTCCCTACGGCACTGTGACGTACGCGCCTCGCGGCGAGGCGCCGCTGGCGCTATGATCGGCCAACTATTTGCGCGCGGTGCGCCTAGCGGCGAGCAGCGGAGGCGCAACAGTTTGTTCGATCGGTGCGGTTTGGGTTCAGTGCTGTGTGCGTCTCAAACGTTCCCCTGAGAACGTTCTTGTCGTCTACGAAGTTATTTCAACTCCCAGGGGTGACACGGAAGGTGTTGCGAAGATCACCACTCAACTAGCAACAGGCGAGTCTTCACGAACAAAAACGACGGTGCCGAGAAGTGGCGGTATGACTCCGAGCGAGATTGGTTTGACGTTGGTGGTTTGAGTTCAATGTGGGGAATCTGTTTGCTCAAATGCCACAGCCGATGGAAGGAGTTAACACGAAGGGTGTAAAAAAGATGCCGGGACGGTTCCCTCTGTGCAGGAGAGACCTTTGGCGTCGTCAGGTTTGTCGAGCCAGCGATTCGATGCCGCCGGGAGACAAAGAAACGTGCTTGTTTCGGAATTCCTCTGCTGGGTGAGTATTTTTAACTGCGTTGTTAGGGATTTACTCTCATGCGTGATGTTTTTAGGATGCTCTGGGATAACGCTTTGTCACTGCTCATTTCAATGTCACGGTCAGTATACCTGATAAATATCGCGTGTGGTGTGACTTCCTCGGCATAAATTCGATAAACCGTATCCTCGTACTTTCAAACAAAAGCGCCAAGTCTGCCATGAAAACTGGTCGCGTCCCATACAAGCGATTTGCGCTAGCCTTTTCTGTTCAATCTTGGCGTCTTAGGACCCCTGCCTGAATGACTTCGTAGCGGCGTTCTGCGGTATGTTTTCTTCAGGACTGACCCGCCGTGCGCCTCCAGTTTTCTCACCGAAGTTGGACACGTTGCATATCAATTTTGAAATGTATGTTTATACAGTCTACACAATTGTTCTTTGGAACCATTTCGCTATATTTTCTTGAAACTTCAGCTTGATCGGGTGGTAAAGGAAAGAAAACACGGCGTTGCTATTGTTGTGAACACTGATCGCAATGACAATCGCTGGATCGCGCATCCCCGCATGGCGAGTGCGGCCACAAAACGGCACTCTTGCGTGCCGTTTTTTTTTTTTTTTTTTTTGTTTTTGTTAGCGTTGCAGGGTCCGACTGCAGCGTGCTAAAGACATGGTTTCTACTCGTTCGTCGTCACTTGCCAAATACGTTCTTTAAGATGTTGTGTGAGCCGTGACACTTGCCGTTGAAACCATGTGGAAATTTTTACGAAGGCGCAGTACCGCAGGAAAAAGGCCCAACTCGACGAAAGCATGTTTCGCCGGTCTCGCCGCTTGCTCAAAGCTTCCTTGGCACGCCGAAGTGCCGTGTCTCTGTGCCTTCGCACGCTTGGATACCGATCAAGAATTGACGCCGTGTGGGTGTGTTTTGCGAGTGCAATATGCGTGAAGCCGTATGTAAAGGTATGTACAGCTGCAACGGAAAAAGAGTAGCACAAGTTACCGAGGCCCGGAGTGAAAAAAATCGCGACACGCGGCGCTGCTGTTCCCGAGCACGCCAATAGCGAGAGTGCCAGTCACGTTGCATATCTGAACGCGGGGGTGGCGGCAGAAAGTTAAGAGATAAGATACTTTTAAAATGCTGTTATTAGGATGGGCTGCTTTCTGCCGTCCACACCCGCGTTGAGACATGGAACGTGACTCTCACCCTCGCTATTGGCGTGCTCGGGAACAGCAGCGCCGCGTGTCGCGATTTCGCCGCTTCGGGCCTCGGTCACTTGTGCCACTCTTTTTCCGTTGCAGCTGTACAACTCGTTGAAAGCAAGTGTCACCCGTTTCGCAGCGTGATGAAAGCTTCCTTGGCACGCCGAGGGCTGCATCTTTGTGCCTTTGCACGCTTGGATACCGATCAAGAATCGACGCCGCACCAAAGTTTGAGGGTGTGTCGCGCGTAGATGACTTTAGATCACATATATAGATTTCGGCCACGGAGCTCCGGATCGTACAGCTGTTCCGGTCAGTTGCTATCAATAAATGCGGGGGGGGGGGGGGGTTGGGGAATTCGTACGTGCTCTTGTGTACTATTAACCATGGCTATGTTCCAAATCTACTCTAATGGATCACATGGGAGCACGAATAGAGCAACGCTGTGGAGCAAGGAGGGTTTTCCAAGGCAAAAGCACAAGACGACGAGAATGAAAATCTTTGAAGCGCGGCCCATATGGTTGTGTGTAATCTGTTGACCAATTACAATTAGGCGAGCCGCGCTCAAACGTCAAGTGCAATAAAGTAGGTTGATAATGAGCCAGCGCTGATCTGTGATGAGGAGCTGTTGTGTGCGGTATTCTGTAAATCGTCTAACGACGAAAAAACAACGTACCTTCCCCCCTCTTCCGTCGCTATACTGGACGCTGGATCAAGCTCATTTCTGGACCGCGAGTGCCGCATGTATACAATCGTCAGACGCTGATCCTGAGGCACATACGGCTTTAGGCACAATGCACTCGCAAAACACATCCACATGGTGTCGATTCTTGATTGGAATCCAAGCGAGCAAAGGAACAAAGACATAGCACTTTGGCGTGCCAAGGAAGCTCTGAACACGCCGCGGGACCGGCGAAACTTGCTTTCGACGAGTTGTGCCTTTTTCATCCGGCACTGCGCTTTCGTGAAAATTTCCACGTGTTTTCAACGGCAAGCATCACGGCTCAAACACAATCTTAAAGAACGTTTTTGGCGAATGACGACGAACGAGTAGAAAACGTGTCTTTAGCACGCTGCCGCCGGCTTCTGCAAGGCTAGGAAAACGGAGAAAAACGGCATGCAAGATGGCCGTCCGGTGGCCGTACTCGTGCTGCAGCGAACAAGCGGGGATGCGCGATCCAGCAATTGTCATGGAGATCAGTGGTTGTGAACATGAGTTTTGCGGTAATGTTTTCTTCGACCCGATTGCTTTATTAGTACTATAATGGTAGCTAAAGAACGTATGCGTCGGTTTTATTTGTTTTATTTTCGATCTAAACTCTTTAACTTGCGTTTCGGGCATAATAGCGCCTTTTAAAGCGAAGTTCTGCCAGTCGTCCAGGTTCGGTGCCAATGGTGACCTAGCAACTATGTGCGTCGCGCGAAGGGCTTTTGCGTGCATGTGTCTTGGATACACAAATATCGCCGCGTATCGCCAGGTGGTGCGTCATGCGGAGCGCCGCGCGGCGTCCAGTCTCACCGCTCATGTGTCCCCTGCTTTAGGCGCCCGTTTTCGCCTTGAGCGGCGTCGCCGTCACCGTCGGAGTAACCGCGCGTTGCATCATGGGACGTTGTCCATAATGACGTCACACGTGACGCCACGAGTGACGTCACGCGCGACGTCACCCTCGAGACGTCAGACGGGCATACCCTCCAGTCCGTACCCTCCCCTTCTCCTCCTCCTCAAGAGCTGCGCTCTAATTTGGCATTACGGAAAATTGTAAACGTCTTTCATTTTTTTTAGTCAAGACCGATTGAGGTCTTCTTTTATTGTAGAACACGACGAGTGAGATCAGCCGTCCTAAGGAAGCATCTTCAGTTTTCTACTCATTACTTTACCGCTGACGTTCCTTGGTAACTTGTCCACGAACTTCACGCCCCCGTGAAGGTGCATGTAGCTTCCAAGTTGGCCTGAAAGAAAATGGAAGAGCTCGGCATAATACTTGCACATGCGTACACGGGTGACACTTTTTAAA
Source organism: Ixodes persulcatus (assembly GCA_013358835.2). NCBI lineage: Eukaryota > Metazoa > Arthropoda > Arachnida > Ixodida > Ixodidae > Ixodes > Ixodes persulcatus. The sequence continues at coordinate 20,346 of JABSTQ010005725.1, forward strand.
ACGAAAATGAATATGCAGGGTGTCAGAAAAAAAAATTTACAAGTTTTTTTGTGTTTTTTCTTTTTTTTACCGCAAAAATAAACTAGGAATTGCCGAAAGCTCATTCTCCGCCCAAAGGTAGCGCTAGAGGTCACAACCAGATGCCAAAGTTTTAGCCCGATCCGATACCTTATTCAAAAGTTATAAGTGATTTTCTGAAAATTTCAATGGGAAAATGGCGGCTGGCGGAGTTTTCGAATACATGGTGCTCTATGGCGCCAGAAACCGAAAACGGCCAAAAATGGGCTCCATTTTCCCATTGAACTTTTCAAAAAATTACTTATAACTTTTGAATATAGGGTATATCGGATCGGGCTAAAACTTTGGCATCTGGTTGTGACCTCTAGCGCTACCTTTGGGCGGAGAATGAGCGTTCGCCGATGCCTAGTTTAGTTTCGCGGTAAAAACAAAATCCTGTACATTTTTTTTTTTTGTGACACCCTGTACATAGGCGTTAATTACAACTTGGAAAAAAAATGTTCTGAACGATATTTGGGCACTATTGGGTGAAGTACATCTAAAAACAACTTAAAGTATGAAGTAAATTAGTGGTCATGTACTTCAAGTAATGTAGTAAGTCCACCGGGCACTATGTACTGGAATTAAAATACTATAAATAGACTGTACATTCAAAATTAAATACAAGTACTTTTTAACACAATCCTTACAGATGGCATTTCATTTCCTTCAGAAACATTTAAAAAAAAAAAAAACTGGTATGCATTGGTTTAGCAAAAACGAGGCGCATCAGATATTTTTGGAAAGGGCGGAGAATATTAGATTAAGTTAATTTGCCACAAAGTAGTCCATTTAGTCTCGCTGACGAACTATTTAACACGATCAACTTATAATGCACTTATTTGTATCGGTCTTATAGCCGCCATTGCTTCACTCAGAGAAATGACCAGATGACGTCTCGAAAGACGATAGCGCGTTTTCATATAACGATATGTTTTTTTGTTGCTTTTTTGTTTTTATTTTTCAAATTTGGGCGATATACTTTGAAGTCGGCAGTTGAGCGTTCCATGGAAAGTACTAGAAAATAATACTGTCCAGTAGAATACCGCTACAAACACTTAGAGAATGTAGTTCAAGTAAAGGAACAACTTTTCATAACCTACTTGAAGTGGTACTTTAAGTACAATGCGGATAATTAAACCAATGAACTGAGTGCAATTAGACTTCTTAGAAAGGTACATTTAGGTGGTTCATTTATCATCCTAAAAGTTTATAAGTGTGTTTAAAATAATTTACCCTAGAAAATGTTGATGGTGGCAAGTTTGCAGAAACCATAGGGGTCATTTTCTACGAATGCGAGAGTGTTTACCCCACTAAATTTAGCGGAATCAGGTTGCCCGCTATATTTAGCAGAATATTGACTTCGCGTGATTTTTGCACTAATTCAGCTTCCCCGCTAAATCTAGCGGGGAAGCTGAATTAGTGCAAAAATCACGCGAAGTCAATATTCTGCTAAATATAGCGGGCAACCTGATTCCGCTAAATTTAGTGGGGAACCTGAATTGGTGTATGGGTCACTTGAAGTTAATTTTTCACTAAATTTAACGGGAGCCTGAATTGGTGCATAAGTCACGTGAAGTTGGTTTTCCGCAAAATTTAGCAGGGAGCCAGATTCTGCTAAATTTGGCGGGGAACCTGCGTTGGTGCAGAGTTCACGTGATGTCAATATTCTGCTAATTTTATCGGGGAACCTGATTTCGCTAAATGTGATGGGGGAACCGTAACTGGTGCATAGGTCACGTGTGGTCAATTTTCCTCGAAATTTAGCGGGGAACCTGATGACGCTAAATTTAGAGTGGAACCTGTATTTGTGCATCGGTAGCGTGAAGTCAACTTCCCGCTAAATTTAGCGGAAATATGACTACATTAGAGGTCACATAGCTAGGCAGAAATCTGTGATGAGTAGTTTAATAATAATATCGCATTAAAATTGCAATTACTTTTTTTTTGCGATATTGCATTTTTTTACTTTATTGCAGAGCTGAGCGGTGCATAAAAAACGTGTTTTTGTAGATGTCGGGTTTAGATAGAAGAGGTCCCTGGTCTCTGTTGAACGATCCCGTCTGTGTGGAATGAAGTGAGACTGAAGTAAGTATATATATATTGTTTTGTCGATACCCCATTGTTCATAAAAGATTATGTGGAGAAGTTTTAGACGGAAGCATTGTCGACGAGACTGCAGAGGCTTCCAATTGAAATTGAAACCTAGAACAGCTAAGCTATTTCTACTTCACTTTACATTAAATTTCGTTGTGTGTGTAATTCTCCACTTCGTATGTCTAAAATATGCTCACGGTGCGAAGTAAATCCGAAGAATAAAAGAAATTTCGAGGTTAAGATTTACCTGCAACGAAGTTTTGGAGCTCTGCCTCGGTGATTTTGCTACAGGATTCTCTCAACACAACAAACGCCATGGCCGCTTCCTGGTATTGTGGATGAGGGACACCAATGACCGCTGCCTCTTCAATTCCGTCGTGGCTCAACAACACGCTTTCAATGGAGCGGGGTGCCACTTGGATGCCCATGCATCGAAAGAACTGGTTCATTCTTTCAACGTAGAAGAACTGACCGACTTCGTTGTAAAAGCAGATGTCACCTGCAAATCAGTGTGTAGTCGCCATCTCTGGCTGAAAGTCCAGTTCACGAGCACGAGTAAAACAAAGCTAAATCAAAAAGTAGAAGACACAAGCTCTCAGAAGATTAGCTGCTCACTTGACAAGGGTCGAAATATCCGAATGAGAAAGAATGAGAATGCGCGAAAACCTTTCATGTACTCTGAGACAACCGTTCTGTGGCCATGCAGACAAATGGCACGGGCGTGGGTGTTTGAGCGACGAGCCTTGAAGACAAGGTCTTTCCCCCAAAACGTCATAACTACGGGGAGTGCAAGTTCAACATTTTGGACAAAACCCCGACACTGGGGGGAAGAAGGGACAGCACAACACAAAGTCTCTTGAGACTTTGTGTTGTGCTGTCCCTCCTTCCCCCGTCTCGGGGTTTTGTCCAAAATGTTAAACCTTCACCAGCTTGTTTGCGCCCTAACTTTTTAGTGCAAGTTCGTCTGCTTGTCGCGCTGGGGTTGCACTGACGACAGAACGCTGAGCTCTGATTGACTCTGATGGAGGGATAGTGGGTAGACCTCAATACCAGCTGCCTTGAGGTCTACCCTCAAGGCAGCTAGCAGAATGCCGATAAGAGCACGGCATTCTGACATCATCGCAGCCCCTGTGGAAGAAGGAGACGAAAATGCGCTCCGAAATGCTTTCACTCGTATATTGCTATGGTGATACAGGATCGCGCGCTTTGAAGTAGCCGTGGTGGTAGACATTCAAGTGGGTTCATGCAAATAGGTCTTTGAGTATGCTATGCAGCCGCCACGGAGCTTGTCTGATGCAGTAATATCTCTAACTTTCAAATGCATAACATAATAATAATAAATATTATTATTATTTTATTGACAGTCTTGGGATACAAATCATTGGTAACGGGTCCGTCAAAGCCTGTAATAGCTTGTGGGACGTGACCCGGCAACGGCGTAAAAGAGAAACAACATGGGAAATTGGAATATGAACATACATCACGACAACAAAAAAAAAAAACACCCATCGAATGCACATAAAAAAAGCGCAAATATTTCTAATACTGACAACGCAGCAGAAAAGAGCCACCACAAAAAATGAGGTAACACAGTAACGCTATCTAACACTTTGTATTAAAAAATCTTTTTAACTGTCGTTTTGAGTTTATATTGCGAAGTGGGGCTGTCAATTTGTTAAATATATCAGGAACATAAAATGAGCGCTTTCTTTTTCCATATTTAGTATACACTCTGGGGATCACAAAATGTTCGCTGTCCCTTAGTGAACGCTGAGTTATACGTGAAATTTTAAAAGAACTATTCCAGTAATGCTTTTCTATGACAAATCTCTCAAAGGGTGTGGCAAAACGAGGGAGATGCAAAAGAAAAAGAAGAGATTGTCAGATGGGATGTCGGTACCGTACGCTATAGCTTTCAGAATTCCTTTTAGAATACTGTCAATTTTGTTTTGCCAACCCAATGAACAGTTAGCATGCAGAGTAATACCGTAGCGCAGCACACCATAAGCCAATGCATTTGCTATCATTTTCCGGACTGTGAAAGGCAAAAACATTTTTGTTGAATAAAGCAAACATGAAACACTACGTAGTTTTCTAGCAATATGACAAAGATGAGAATTCCAGGAGAGATCACTATCAAACAGTATTCCCAAATATTTGGTTGTACTGACATGGTTTATGGATATACATCTACAATCAACACAGCTCGATGAGTGTAGAAGAAAAGGAGTATCAAGAACCTTGCGTTTAAGGGGACTACAGAAACACACAAGTTTTGTTTTGTGTGTGTTTATTTTTATAATGTTAGAATTGAACCAGTTCATCAACAGTGTAGCGTTTGTTTGTAACGCAGACATTGCACTGGTACAATTTATGTGACGCGATACCAACAAAGTATCATCGGCGTACTGATACAGCTCACATCCCGACACGGCCTTTGCTTGATCATTCACATACAGGTTAAAAAGTAAAGGTGCTAAAACGGAGCCTTGCGGTACGCCCGATTTTAAAGTGACATATGTGCTTCTAGTGTTACAAATCAAAACCTGTTGCGCTCTGTTTGACAAAAAGCTGCTGATTAAAAAAAAAAAGAGGGTCCACGAAAACCGTAGTCATATAGTTTCTTAAACAAAATTTTGTGACACATAGAGTCAAAAGCTTTTGATACGTCTAAAACAATGCGCAAACGAATTTGTTGTTATCAAATGAGGCGTACAACGTATCAGCTAAATCCTCAAATAACAAATCGGTTCCACGCCCTGCAGTAAAACCGTATTGTCGTTTTGACAACAGATCAAACTTATCTAGAAATGAGGTCATTGTTTTCAGTAAATGCTTTTCGAGTATCAGTGCTAAACACGGAACGATAGATATTGGTCTATAGCTTGCAACATCATTGCGCTTACCTGCCTTGTAAAGCGGCCTTACAATAGCGGCTTTAAGACAGTCTGGAATAACCCCAGATTTTATAAGTCCATTAAATATATGCAGCAGTGCATTGCCCAGAGTATCAAAATTGCGGCGCAAATCACACAAGCGAATGTTATCAGCCCCTGGTGCTTTATTAAGTTTAAAAGAAGATACCAGAATACGAAGATCTTTCATGGTCATTTCGGGCAAATGCGTTTAAAAGAAGGGTCTAGGTTCGAGGGCACTGCATCGTCATCACGCAAGATACCAGACACCAAAGCAAAAAAAAAAAAAAAACAGTTGAAACTTTCGGCGATTGATTTTGAGTCTGATTCAAAATTTCGAATAATCCCGTCATCGAGAGATAACTTAGAAGCGCAACCCTTGACCTCATTCACCAGAGCCCACGTCCTGGCCATGTCAAAACGCGACTGATAAAATTTATCGGGCATGTGTTTACGTTTTTGCGATCGAACAATGGCATTGACTTGGTTTCTTTTACTTTGACAAGCTGCTTTGAAGTCCTTACTTCCCGGATAACGACGGCAGCGTGCCCATAGGACATCCTTTTCTTTTATAACCGAATGAATGTCTTCAGTTAGCCATGGCTGGTTCTGTTTCCGCCTTTTTACTCTAACCAACTTCGTACTTGCAGATTTCAGAGTCGTATAAATATCGACAAACTTTGAATATGACTCCTGGGGAGGTGTGTTTTCGATGAAAGAGACCCAGTCATAGCCTGCAATCAGCCTATCAAGATGACAGGAATCAGTGAAGCTAATCCGTCTATGCGGTTCAAATAATTGGCCGTTTACGGAGCTTAATCTAGTAGAAATAAAATAGTGGTCCGCTAGCTTCTGCTGGATGATGACGGCTGCTACGGGTAGTCCCGAGTTTCGTACACTTACGTGATCGATGCACGACGTTACTAGTTTGTTTTGGAGGATTTCTTCTCTAGTCGGTGCATTAATTTTACTTTCTATGCCATAACTGGCGAGAATACTTAAATAATCGCAAACTTGAGACTTTGATTGCTTTAGTAAATCAATATTGAAATCACCCACCAGACAAACATTATTGGTGATTGTCCAACTTTTCTAAATTTGAATCCAACTCCTCTAGGAAGCTAAGCATATTTTCAGATGGCGGTCTGTAAATAGCCAAAAGTGATACAACTGAAGTATGGTTAAAAAGGTTTAGAGCAAGGCATTCGGCATGATTAAAACTGAGGTTCACGTCAACCGTCAACCAATTACCTTTTACATAGATGGCTATACCTCCTCCCCTGGATTTACTACGAGTAGGAAAGAAGGCATCATAACCAGCTAAGGAAAATTGGTTTTGCGAAACTTCGATGTCCCGAACATTATTTCCGTTAAAACAAACACGTCTACACTAATCCCCACTATTCCTGCAACGATTTGAAATTCATTCCAGTATTTTCTAATGCTCCTTATATTGACATGTAGGACCGTAAGTGTACTAGCACTAGGAGGAAAAAAGTCGAGAAACGAAGTGAAATCAGGAAGTATTAATGTGTCCTCCATTATTACGCTATTTTTTTTTAATCCCTAGTGCTAGAGATGCGGAGCGCGAGTGACGTTTCGTCTTTCTTAGCAAAGATGACGACGTTTTTAACCCACACAAATTTATACGATTTTTCTTTACCTTTGTTTCGCGCCTGCCAGAAGAGGTATTTATTAGCTCTGGAATAATTATAATAATAATAATAATAAACTTGTACTCAGGACACATTCATGAAAGCATACAAGAGTGCGGGGGCAATCAAAGTCAACAAATGGCTTGTGTGATGCCGCCCAAAAAACTACAAAAAAAATATCATATGTCCGTGAACAAAGCAGGGTAAAGTTCGTCACACACACATCAGTAGAACAAACTGAAAAAGTTGAGAATGTACAAAACTGGATCAGTAATTATGCACATACACACACATACTAACAAATGGTACACGCTAGGCGACATCTCATCCCAGTAGGTGAAGTCTCAGTTTTCTCTTCAATTGACGCAGTGAATTCGCTTGTAGAATTTCAGAAGGCAGATTATTAAAAAGTTCAGGCACGTAAAATTCTCGTGTATACCGTTCATATCTTGTTTGGGCAAAAGGTATCTCGAAAGTCTCTTGAAAACGAAGCGAACGAAGAGCAACGTTTTTTCTTTTGAATTGGTCTGTCCAAAAGTAACGCAAGATAACAGTTTGAATAAAAAGTGTTCGGAAACAGGGAAATTCTAAAAGTTGAAAGAGATCAGTATCATCGTGAAGTTGCATGCCATAAGCAACACTTTTCAAAATATTTTTTTTTTAAATGCAGTCAATTTTCTCATGCCAGAAGCCGGAACAGTTTCCAAACACCTTAACGCCATACCGTAGCACACTATATGCAAGAGCATGGGTGTCTAGTCTGCAAACTGAGAGAGGCATAAGTGATTTTGTATTATATAGCAGACAACAAGTACTTCTCAATTTTTTACAGAGGGATGTGAGTTGGGCATTTCAAGTTAAACCGCAGTCAAATAAAATTCTAACTACTTTACAGATTCAACAAAACTAAAGGAGCACACTTGCAAGATACACAGTTTGAGTTATGTAAAAGGAAAGGGAAATCAAGACAAACATATTTAAGAGGATTATGAAAACAAATAAGCTTAGTCTTGTTTACGTTAATGTCCAAAAGATTTCGTTGAAACCAATCCATGACTACTGTTGCAGCGCATTGCAGTGAGCGGGCAGCATCTTCGAAGTTAATATGTCGGGCAACAATTACAGTATCATCTGCATATTGATAAAGTTTGGCTTGGGAAAGAAAAGTAGAAATTTCATTAACAAACAAATTAAATAGGAGTGAAGATAGGATTGAGCCTTGGGGTACGCCTGCCCTTAATGTTGTTCGCAGGCTCCGTGCCCCAGTTGCAATTATAAGTTGTGAGCGATCTGAAAGGTACTTTGAAAGAAAAGAAAAAAACGGACCACGAAACCCATAGCTATAAAGCTTCTTCAGAAGGATTGAATGGCTAACGGTATCAAAGGCTTTAGATATATATAAAAAGAGAGCACAGCAAACAAGATGTTTTTCAAAACCAGAAAATAATAAATCGGAAAATCTTCAAGCAATGGCTGTGTTCCCTTTCCTTGAACAAAAGCAAACTGACTCGGTGAAATGACATTGTGTACATCTAGAAATGTTTTCATAGTATGGAATATATGTTTTTCAAGAAGTTGTGCAATAATTGGAAAAACAGAAATTGGGCGGTAATTTTCAATCTTACTTCCTGCGCCACCTTTGAACAAGGGCCGTACTATAGCGGTCTTTAGTTCGTCTGGAATAATGCAACTCGTAATAATGCCGTTCAACATATGAAGAAGTACATGCTTAATAACCTCATAATTTCTACGAAGATCAGTAACTCGAATGCCGTCGATGCCTGGTGATTTTGACGGTTTGAAACTGACTAGCAATGAGTAGAGATCTGATTCTATCTTAGGCGGAAGGAAAGCGGAGGCTGTTACAACATTTTCGAAAGTCATGAAAGAATCTCGTGTCGTACCTGAAAAGGTCGCAAAAAAGCTGTTAAAATCCCTTACAACCGTTCAGAGATTAGAGCCAAAGTACCTTTTTAATACATTATCGATTGAATTTCGGGAGGAGTGACCACGAAATTCGCTGACGAGAAGCCACGTTTTGCGCATATCTGAGCTAAATTCTGAGAAATTTTTACAAAAGTACCTTCGCTTAGCTGAACGAATCATCGCTGTAACCTTATTTCTACAAGTTTTGAAGTTTGATTTAAGCTCTGCATGGTTAGGAGCGCGCCTATGCCGAGCCCAAAGTTTATTTTTTTTCCGTTATTACTGCCAGTATATCTGCATTCAACCAGTAGTGGTCAGGCCGGCGTCATCTAACGTATATTTCTTTTCTGGAGGAAGCGTCAAATGTTTTTATAACCTGCACAAACTTTTGGTAAATATAAGTGGATGTAACTGATTGGAGAAAGTCTCTCCAGTCAAAGGAAGGAACAAGGCCATCAAACTTAGAGGAGTCAAAGACGGATATTTTTGTACCCGCTACGCTATTCAGGGGTGAAGGACTATCACAGAACAAACGGCATCCAACAAAATAGTGATCAGCTAGCTTCTGTGTAATAACTGCTGATAGGACTTTTTGTGAACAAGTTCTAAGATTAATGTGGTCTATGCACGAAACAACCAACATGCCCAAGAGAGTCTCTTCTCGAGTGGGAGCTGTTATCAAGTTGGAAATCCGATTAGCGGGAAGAGTGTTGAGGTAGGTGCATAGTGGAGACTTTGACGGGGTTAAGGTATCAATGTTAAAATCTCCTAAAGTGCATAAATGATCGTAAGTTGAAAACTGCGGAAGTGCAGCATCAAACTCGTCCAAAAAACAACGGACGTTTTCCGAAGGCGGTCTATATATTGCTAAAATACAGACAGAGTTAATCGAATTCGTGATATTGAGCGCAATATATTCAGCATGACTGAAGGTTACTGCAAGGTTAGTGAAGGACCAGGTGTCGCGAACAAAAACTGCTATCCCTCCACCCCTACGAGATGGTCGAGTGGTGAATATGCTAGTGCATCCTGGCAGAAAAAATTGAGTTGTCGATTCTGCTACAATGTTAATTTCAGAAAGAACAAAAGCATCAACTAAGGGGCAAATTTCCTTGCAAAATATTTTGAATTCATTCCAGTGCTTATTGAGGTTCCTAATATTCACATGCATAACTGTACAAAACGTCTCATGTGGATCTTCAAAAAAACTACAGAGACCGTTAAAATCGGACACTTCAGCAAAATTCATCGTGAGTCTATACAATCTTGTCAATGTCGGCTAGCTGGTTGATACGAACCAGCTCAGAGTTCTCGCTTTTTTTGGCGAAAATTTTGGCCCTTTTCACCCATACGAATTTATAGCCTTGTGCCTTGCCTTTCTGCCTCGCTTGCCAGAACAGTTCGCTGTTTGTTCGAGTGAGGTTGTCATTGAAGTAGAGCTTAGGTAGGCAACCCTTCTGACTTAGCAAACGAAGTGTACCGCGCTTAGCCATCCAAGTTTCCTTCATTTTAATCGAAGAAAGCCGAACTAGGACTGGCGGAATTCCGTCACGCTTGGCTGACAAGCGATGAATTTCTTGGATGTCAGATGGGTGAAACGAGTTATCGATTGACAGCTTACTCGCAAGCTCAGCTATGTAGGTAATCAGGTTTTCATCAGAAGAGTATGGCAAACCGTGCAGCTCTAAGTTAGGAAGACGAGAGTACTGCCCACTTTCATTTTGTTCAGCTTGAATCCATGAGATCTCTGTAGCTTGAGACCGAACTGTGGCTTGGAGGCCCGAGATTTCATGTTGAAGAGTTTTCACCGCCAGTTCATTAGATGTTGCCAATTTTAGGAGAGAGCCGTATTGTGCAGAGACGAAGTCCACCGACGCTTGGAGGTCTTTAACTGTTGACTTGAGTTCCTCAACAGTAGGCTTCAGCAGGAGAAGCTCATCAAGCTTGGCGGGGAGCGTTTGCAGCGAGTCGACACTGACTTTCAGGGAAAGTAAGGCTTCTAGCTTCACATTTACTGATGCCAGCTGAGCCATCAAAAAGCCCGTTTCCGCGGATGAACTGCATGGTGGTGTACTGGGATCCCCTTGGCTATCCTTGCTGCGACATGATCTGCAGACCCACTTGTCTCTCTTTGCCGTGCCCATGGTGGTAAACGTCGAATCGCAAACACCGGCGCAGAGCTTTCCAAGATGGTAAGCGCTCCTGCAGTTCGCACAGACCAGGTGCTTTCCATCGGCCTGAATCACTTGGGCGCATTTAGCGCACTCAACCGTTGGGGCCATGGTGATCGCGGCTTCAGTCAGAGCGTAGAAAATTCACTCAGGTGTAGGTGCCAAAGAGCCTACTTAGAGACTGCGGGCCGCCGTGCGATGTTAAAACTCACCGCGAAGATCGTCGTGCTAAGGGAGCTTCCGATGGGCAATAGACCCGTTGCTCTGGGGCAGGGGGCGCGAGCGCATCCGCAAGACGCGACCATGTTATGATGGCTGAACCATCCAAGTGGCTCTGTAACTACAGTGTACTAGAATACTTGGGTAGTGTTGGGACCGGAGGGGTTCGCTTGAAGCGCGAGGTATTGATCGCGACAGGTGTCGACACCGGCGCATTATCCAGAAGGTGTGCGCACGCGCGGCTGCACGCGCGAAAATATGAATCTTTGGTGCCGCTTTCGTGGAGTGCACATAGGATTTCTGATACAGCTACGACCTGCCAGCGGTCTTACCGCGGCATCAATCACGCTGCGGCACGATCGTTAGCAACATGATGCTTCAATAGAGAGTTTTAGTAGATCGTTCCGATGACTCCGATAACGAGACCCGATACTCTGCCTCCGCCTTTGCGCTTGCATATATAGTATCGTTATCGGGGGTATCGGAGGTATCGGAACGATCTACTAAAACTCTCTAATGTATTGGACGGTGAAAGCTGCATTACCCTTCCTTTACATAAAAACAATTGCGACTTTAAAGAAGCGGATTGCAAGTTGTTTCAGCATAGAATTAGCTGCGAATTTCGGTTTGTCGGATGGTGAGCATTTTAAATTAAGTGCCCATTTCCTTGGTCGCGAAGGCCGAACATTAGATATTTGAAAGGAATATCTTAAACTCGGAAGCAGTTTTTTTTTTTTTTTTTCTTATCTTATTTTATAATGGAACGAAACGGCACATTCTAAAGTCCGAGGTTGTTTTAGTATGTTTTTAATACCCCAGGTTAACTTCTCTGTCTTCTTTTCTGCCCGTCTTCTTTTTCTTGACCTTAATCATCTCGCTTCACTTGTCACTCATTCTTGTGTTCATTTATGCGACCAACCACCCAAGCGACGGTCGCAAAGGGGTGAGAATCTTTCATTTCTTCATGACTGCCACAACCATCCGAGGACCACCCGACATTCACTTGTAAGAAATGGCTTATAAGCCGTGGCAATTTTTATCACGCGTTTTAACATTTTAACATCCAAAAACTGAGACAACGTTGGCTGAACAAGTAATGCTTTATAACATTTAAAGAAAACAAGCAACTATTTCACATCATTTTGAGCAGAAGACATGAGCATTTGTAGATCAGGCAAGGAAAAAGTTGTAATAGTTTACAGCACGGCATTGAAATAATGGTTACAATGTGCAGCGCATACATGGTTACAATATGCAGCGCATTATCCTCTTGAGGGTAAACCATCTGAAACTCACACGCTCATAACAATACATTTAACCGACAGCTGCTTTCTGACAACCAGGTAGGTCTCGCCTGAGCTGGGTATTCGAAGGAAAAGACCCACGGTTCCACAGGGGGCATATCTGGTTCACGCAGACATACAGGGTGTTTTTGTTTTATTCTTTACAGAACTTTACATATTTTACAAAAAAAAAGGATGTGGCAGATATGTGGATGCCATCTTTTGTTATATCTGTAGGGCTCGGAGAACAATAAATGGGTGGATAACCGTTGCAATGTTTAACAATTAACCAAAATCTGTTAGTTAACTTGTTTATTAACGGCTTAATTGGCCATGGTGCAATTGCAGTTTTAAAAGGAGTCATTGCCAAGGGCAAACACAATTTCGACAATTCGTGAAAAGGCAACGAGGTTCGCGAAATTTATCGTAAAAAAGTTTTCCTTTCTTCGCTTGATTCAGAAACCGCGTTATGAAAATAATACGTAGAATAGTGACTTAGTCGTCTTGATGTGTGGCGCCGGCGAGTACACCGAAGACACGTTGTCGAATTAGTGACGAGGGGAACGAAACAACTGTGTCATTCTTCTACGCATCAATATTAACACAACCTCATTCGCGCTTTTAGCGCGTGGTTTTTTAATTAATCGAAGAAAGGCAAACACTTAGCGATGAATATCTCAAAGATAAAGGCCAACCCAATTGGGTTGGCCTTTAATAATGGCTCCCTTTAAAGCTGCAATTGCAACGTGGCCCATTAAACAGTTCATTAAAAATTTAATTACCATATTCGGCTAAGTAATCAAAATATTGCAACGGTCATCACCCATGTAGGGTCCGCCGATATCTACGGATGTACAGTGCAGACGACATACACGTATCTACTACCTCCTTTTAAATAATTCTGTAAAGTTCTGTTAAGAATAAAAAAAAATATCCTGCATAAGCATGAACTCACAACATTGGACATGCCTGGGACGTAGCCATTTCCTATTTTTGATTATGGGAGTAAGAAGCTTTTAAGTTGGTTGTTTTAAAACTCTGCGAGTTTTAAAACAACCAACTTGAAAGCTCGCAGACAGCGCTTGTTTCTTCAAGACGCTTGTCCGATCGCTGCAGATTCTTCTCCCAAAGATCTCTTTTGGCTCTGTCTTTTAGAACGCCGAAAAGGGACGCCGTTTTCACTCCTTTCACTCTGATGAGGCCCGTTTCGCAACCAGTTTCAGAGCAAGAGTTCTGTCGCTGTTTCGCCGACGGCATTTCGGCACTACCCTTACGCGTTCACCATCCGCAAAATGAGAACACAAGATTCAACGGATATTACGATCGAACACACGGAACTATGAAATCGTGGTCCCGATACGCGCACCGCTCGAAGTGAAAAACACACGGAACTATACTCTGTTTCACCTCATGATGTACCGCGGGAAAGGCTACAAGCGCGAGCTCCTTGCTCTCGGGCACATCTCGGCGGCAAGAGCTCTCGTGCACCAAGGGCAGCTGCCAACGCTATGAGCTCGCGCTTCTAGCGTTCGCTCCTGTACAACATAAGGTGAAACGGTGTGTATAAAATCGTTGTACCGACACGTGCACCGCTCAAAGTAAAAAAAAATATAAAAAATAAGGAGGGCTGCGCGATTTTTTCCGGATAACTCGACTACAGCGCCGCCACGAACTGTCAATAGACGCGCGCTCACGAGCTCCCGTTGCCGAGCCGCTCCGGTCCCAACACTACCCAAGTATTCTATACTTCGTTTCACCTTATGTGCGAGCGAAGGCAAGGCTGGAAGCGCGAGCACGGAAGCTACGTGCGTTCAGGCTTTGCTCGAGCGCGCAAGCTGGGGAGAAACGCACAAAGCGCTGGTCTCGCGCTTCTAGCTTTGGCTTCGCTCGCAGATAAAGTGAAACGAAGTATAGTACACTGTACTGTAACGGTTGACTTTGCACGTGCCACGTTCGAATGCAAGCATCTGAAGATGCGCGATAACAAAACTTCTAAAAGAATAAAAATTAAAAAAAGAATTATGCAGCTCGCGGCCGCAGCGTCTCATTAAACATTCCTTTCATCTTTGCTTTCTTTCATAGCTTCCGCGAGCACGTATGTTTCACCTTACGTGATAGCGAAGCCGAAGCTACCCGCAGAAGTACATACGTCCTCCTGAGAGATGCTTGCACTGCACGAGCGAACGTGCTTCACAAGGACGCTGAAAGCTCGCAGCTCGCTCTTGTAGCCTCTGCTACGCTGGCACTTAGAATGGAACGGAGTAGAAAAAAACTCGTGGGGAAGCGTATTGACGCATGTTCGAAACGCGAGCCAAATATTCTATTTTGCTCGCCTGGAGCGCTGCTCAAAACTTGAGAGCTACGGGCCTATGACGCGAAAACCTGGTCGAGTGATCGCTGAGGCCTAACCGTGAATCCGAGGTTATTAAAAAGGATGTTGGTTCAGGCAGGATTGATGGCTAGATCCTTGAGGATTCCTGGGCTTGAGCTTGAGTCTCGTACTTGAGCTTGAATCTCGCACTGCTTGCCAGATGTTATTATTCTTAAAATATACGAACAGAACAATCGGAAGAGCGATTGCTCCCGGTGACTTCTTTTTCTTTTTAATAATTTTAATTATAATAATATTCAAGAATAAAGAATCAAGAATAATTTTTATTAGGTGTCCAGGAACGACCAGGCGGTCTTGGTACTGGCACACCGCAACTTACACTACAAAAAAAAAGTAGGAAAAAAATAAAAAGAAAAAAGAAACATAAAAAACTCAAACATTGAGTAAAACATATGATACATATAACGCATGCTGACACAAAGATACGATATACACAACAAGGAAAGAACGGAACACAGGGCCGAACGCAGAGTAGAAGACTACAACAAAAACGAATATTCCTTATTAAAATAATATATCATAACATCACAGTCACGACAGGTTCAACGAGACTCATACAAGACTCTAAGAGATCTGACAAATTCAGTAACACAAAAAATATCAAGATCACTTGCAATTCCCTTATATGTCCTATACATACGAAACATGGGGTCCAGGATATTTAAGAGGATATCGCAGCTACCGAGCCCTATGCAATTCCAATGGCAACTTTTTGGTATTTTTTCTCGAGAACCACCGGACGGATTGCCTTGGGAATGGTTTTATTAGAAAGATAATAAAAAACTAAGTAATATTGCGGCGCTACATTTTCCGATTTTCGAGCTTAAAAGTTTTTACGGGAACTTAAAGATGCTTGAAAAAGCCTTTCTTTTTCGTTCCGTTCTTCATCAACATTTAAAAATAAACCGGGGCCAAAATACAAATTTAGGCTCGACAATATTCAAGACCAGGACTTTTAGGATATATCTCTTACAAGATCTTTTTTCCAGAGATTCTCATTGTAACAAAATTTAACTAAATTTGTAGCCTATCAAAGCGTCAAAAAATCCAGCTGTCACCTGGCGCCATCTATGAGTCTGTCCGCAAAACTTGCTATTGAAATTGCGCAATGTGTTATTGCGCCCCGGACTACTTGCATCTTCAAGGTCATCGGGTTGACAGTCAGGATTTTGAGGAAGGGTGCCTCTCGAAACATATCGTTTTTTTTTTGTTTTTTTTTTGACTGGGGCGGAGATATTTTGCGGGTTATCGCGTTAGTGAGTAATAGGTTGTACATCGCCCGAGCGCGTCTTTGGGAGGATGTTTGGTGCTTTGTTGGTGTTTTGGGGTCGCACAATTGATAGTTCAAAGTTCCTTTTCTTTCCTTTTTTTTTTTTTTTTTTTTTGGCGGCGGAGATGTTTAGCGGGTGGGTGAGAGTCATTAGTTTTCAATCGCAGGAGCGCGTCATTGGGAGGATTTTCCATTCTTTGTTGGCATTTTGGGTGAAGAAATTGAGAGTGAAAGATTTCACGCTTCAAGCGGTCCTTGTGCGAGGCCTGAAGTTAGTAAATGCAGGTAGACAAAAGCAACCGAAGCGTCAAAGCGTAGATACTGTCTTACCACTTCTTTGTGTTCGAAGTTTGATAGGTGATTTGATCTGGCGATTTCAAATGTTCTGCAGAGATGCATTTAAAATGTTTACTTATTTTAAATGTGGAAGAACCATACGTGAGTTCATCGATTTTGTTTCAAGTTCGACATTCGCTTTGCATATCAATTTGTGGAGGCGGATTTCTACCAAAATAAAACAAACATTGCGAAAAAAAAATTCAGTGAAGCTAAAAACAGAACAAGCTTTTTGGTAGTAGGGGTGACACGTTGCTATTTGGAAGTTGTGAAAGTTGCGCTGAAGATTCTTTGTTTGACCCGAACCAACACACTCTTGATTCAGTATTTTATGAAATAGAGGCGAATGTATTAGACAAGAACCCGCACATCTTTTATTATGGTGTTCGTCGATTGTACTGTCTTGGCTGCGATAAGCCTTGGTCGGCTGTTACTGTTAGGCGGCGGACAAAATATCTCACCGGAGAACGGGCGGCGGAGAAAAGCTCACTAGTGAAATGCTCACTGCAAAACCAACAAATGCGGAGAAAAGCTCAGTTACGAAATATTTTATTATTGTTTGCACTGCGGGGTTTATATTTAAAACTCACGTCCGCACTTTGCTCAGCGCTCATGCTGCGCTTTTGTGTGTTCGTATATTTGTAAAACCAAGTGTTCTCGTTCAGCCCCAGGAGAATAGCTTACCTTCTAAGAAAAATGGGGAAGAGGAAGACGAATCCACAGTTTTGCGGAATGTGAACATGTAAAAAAGTGGGGAACGCTTTTTTTTTCTGTTAACTTTTACATGGAGACAGGACATTGCCTCAATGTTGAGTACTATACTACGAAAAGCAACAATGTGACCTCCGTCTTGGCACCCGACGACTCCTGACCTCCCAAAAAGTATCAAGTTCGTCTTAGGCCACATAACCGAAAGAGGTCATTGTTTACTACAAAGCAAAAGAAAAACGGAACATATTATTGCCGCGTGAGCAGCGAGCCAAGTAGGCAGCGCGCCCGTGTCCTAACAGATACCGTGCTAATCTTCGATGCCTGGCCGCGGATTCACCTTCTTATTGTTTCTGTAATGTCGCGTTCTGGTAATTTCGAGAACCCTGTTGCTTATTCGAGGTTAGAATATTCTAGGCGCCGAACCTTCTACGCCGATTGTTCCAGAAGCCCACGCGTGTACATAAGGAGCTCCGCGTAGAGAGCCGGAGTCAGTTTCGATCCTGCTGTTTCGTCGACATCGACGCCTGCGACGCCAACCTTCTATTTTGTTCGCCCCATTAAACGTTCAGTTTCTTCAGTTATTCACCGCCTCATCATTTGTCATTCGTGACATTATCTTTATCCTTTGGATGCAAAGAAAAAGAAACACTATTTACAAAAACGAGAAACGATCTGGCCAGAATTCCCATCATGATGTTCGATAAAACGGTGTTCTACGAAATGGCTTCGATGAAATTGGATTCAGTCACATGGCGTTCTCGTTCATTTAAATGACCTTGATAGAACAAAGTTCGATAAAATATCGAGAGCTGCGAAGAAATAATGTTTAAACGGTTTGTATATGTGAGCTTTTCTCCGCATCTATCCAAAGTCTGGTGAGCTCTTCTCCGCATCCGCCGAATTTCCGGTGTGCTTTTCTCCGCCGGAGAACAGCGAAACACCGGAGAACAGCGCAACATCACGGGAGAAAACCTCACCAAAAAAAAGTTCACCGAAAATCTGACAGATGCTGAGATAAACCCACTCATGAATTATACGATCCAGCTTTTAAATTTAGTATTTGCGGAGAGGTATAAACGGAGAGATATTTACAAGATTCGTATATTGCAGACACCAATAGGAATGAAGAAACAGAAGTCCACAGTTTTGCAGAATGGGAACAATTAACAAAGGGATAGACACGTCTTTTTTTTTTCTATAAAGACATTGCCTCAACGGCGAGTTTTGTGAACAGTAACGAAGTGACCTCTTCATTGCACCCGAAGACCACAGAGAGCCCCCAAATTGTGGCAGGACCCATCACACCAAAAGTCATAAGTTACAACAAATAAAAAAATACGGAAAATAATGTTTTTATTATTCATATACCAAAATAATGCCATTTCCGAAAACGAACATCGTACGTGAGGTTACACCTCATTCATCAAGATTCCGATGAGCTTTTCTCAACGTCGGTCGGTCTTGCGGTGAGATTTCCTTCGATTAGCTATTTGACGAGATTTGTGACTTCGGCATGGATCTGAACCTTTTTCATATCGGAACCGCAGAAGATCGCACGGGCCTGAAAGACGATGCTGGTTTTCAGCCATCACATTTTCACAAAGTGAGACACCTTAGGTTCTGTTGCGCACTAGAAGGTCACACGCACCTACACCGGACATTTCATCGAACGCCGTTTCATAACGGCGTTCGATGAAAAATAAAATTTAATAAAATTTGATAATTTCTCATTGTTATCTCGTACGACAGACGCTTGGATGGCACGACGAAGGACATGCCTGCATGGGGTGTACCCAAGCGGATAGATTCGGGTTCCGCCACCTCCCCCTCCACTAGCCCCGAATTTTTCGTTTTGTTTTGTTAGCAACGTTTTTTGGCCGGCTATTAGGATTTTTTGTTTAAAAATACCGGCCAATTGTTGTAAATGAACGTTTCGGTACGGAACGACCCCTTTTTCGATGAAACGGCGTTCGATGAATTGTCCTGGAACCGGGTAGGCATCGTTATATGGCATATCGAGAATCTGGGCCTTCTTTGTGTTTAGTGCCAATTGCTCTTTAGGGGGGAAAATAAAGGGGGAGGTTCACAAACCTGTGCCCGAGTTGTCGTCGAGCAAAGCAATAATCGGGAAAATAACCCCGAAGGAAAAAAAACGGCAAACGCGTAGGTTCCAGGACAAAGAAGGTCCAGATTCTCGATATGCCATATAACGATGCCTACCCTAGCCACAAACCAGTGGACCCCCTGTAATAAACCGACCTCACCAAGCGTTCGCGCATGCGTGAAGCCGACAAAAGTTTAGTTCCCAAGAAGCAGGTGGCAGTGTCCGAGACGGCTCGTGCCGTTACGTGCTTTTCACGTGCAGAGTTCCAGCGAGGTTCGGGCACGTGCTGAAATACTAAAGTTCCCTCGATGCATTGCGGCAGCGGTGGCGTAGTCAAACTGCCTGGTGAGATGGGTCTGTTCTATTTGAGAGTTGCGTTATCCCCATCGCAAAGTGGGAGCATACAATGTTCGTCGTTTCGTCACCCTTTCTTTGTAACAACTCGCAGGTTTGTGGAAACTTCAGCTCCGACTGAGAGCGAAGTTGGAAGCCATCCGCGCCAATATGGTGCATCTATTAGCCGCGAGAACGAGCTTGAAATCAGTGCAATGATTGGTTGCTCTATCCCCGCCGTGACGTCACGGGTAGAGCGGTTTTTTCCCGGGGAGATTAGGATCGCACGAATAAAAATATAGGCACTCTGGCACTGTAGGCACGATAATTTTTGCCTTGCAAGAATAAGGCAAAAATTATCGTGTAATATAATATCAGCCAATACTAAACCGTTTCCAAAACGGCTAGGCAAAGAAATGATCTCGTCAGGTCACTATCGGAACTAATCGGAACACGTAATTATGGAAGGTATTGTTTTAATAATTTTTTTAAGACATAGCTTTGTGACACTAGAACTACGCTTTGAACAGTAGGTATATAAGACGCAACACTGTCTAAACTTGTGGTTATTGATTTTTGGCACTTCGGCAGTACAACATGAAGTTCTGATTCCGTGCCATTTAGACATCGGACACCGATTTAGAAATTAGGGTGACCGTTGAAATCCGGTGCTCTAGAAAAAAAAAAAAAGATGCGGTTGTGTTGTCTTAGTGTTAATTGTTTATACTTTCTTTATCCATCACTTGAACCAACACGCTCTTCTCCCAAGTATAAAAAAAAGTTGTGAATCTAATGGCTGCTGACAGTATCGTGAACTGGTTCATTTCGTTTCTTTTTGCGCACAAGGAGATCAGACACTTTCTAGAGTGAGTAGCTTTATTTTTCAAAGCACTGCTTCATGAAAAGTAAGCTCTTAGGGCCGCTATTTAGTACGCAACGCCATTCTGACTTGTGGTAGATTATTTCGCAGCATTACGACACGACACATGGCATATTTCGCTTTGTAATGATGATATGGCCTATTTCGTTTTTTTTTTTTTTTATGACGACATAACAGTCTACATGCTATTTGGAAATCGTATTGTACGAAAAATCTCGGAACGCAACATAGCCGAAGAACCGAGCCAAATGTGGGACCGGACATTTCATCGAACGCCGTTTCGTCGAACGCCGTTTCATTGAAGCCGTTTCATCGAATGCCGTTTCATCGAACGCCGTTTCATCGACACCGTTTCATTGAAGCCGTTTCATCGAACGCCGTTTTATCGAACGCCGTCTTATCGAATGCCAGGGTGGCATTCCCGCTTCCTGAAGCTGGTCGGAGGTGCCCATCCCGGGTTCTGGAAGTTTTTACTTGCATCGCCGCACAACATCAACTGACGGAAGACAAGCTGGAGGCGATGCTGAGTTCTCAAGAGCCTCCTCGCCAGAAGAAGGCCATAGCGGCAAGAAATGAGAAGGTCCGCCTTTTTTATGAGAACCGACGGAGCACGGCTGTGGGGGACTTTTTGATAGCAATTGCTCATCATTTGAAACGGTGAATGGCTGTCGCACGAACACATGAACCCCCGAAAGTTTTCAAATAAAATTTGAAGTGACGTACTTACTTTTTACTTCATTGAGTCTTAGAACTAAAAAAAAAAACAATGTTTCGTTGTAGTTTCATAAATAGCACCTCAGCTTTAGCTACTGCAAGCTTCGGGAAATAAAAAAGTATCAATAGAAAGACATGAGAGGCTAGGAGGCTCACTTGGCTAAAGTTGTTGCGCCTGCGCAAAACCTAAGTCGCCTTCTGGCCTCCATGAGTTGGAGTGCGCTCTTACCGGGAGTGCGACTTCTTATTTTATTTTTGTTACAATACCCTCAAGGCCCATCGGGTAATACAGAGGGGGTGAACAGATAAGCACAATATGCGAAACAAACATAAAAATCGGTACAAATATCCTCATGGGTTACTTGCATCAAAATAAATTGTAACAGCTACAAGTTTGGACATTTAAAAACCTGACGATGAAATGGGTGAATGACACGAAAATGCACTCGACCCGTGCATAAAAGAGCATCTTTCACACTTTGTATATAAAAGACATTCGATGAAACGGTCATCAGCGATTCGATGGAACGGCGTTCGATGAAACGGCGTTCGATGAAACGTCCATTTTTTCGATGAATATAAATCAGGCGATTAACGCAAAAACAAAACACAAACTGAATTTACACTAATAAATCAATTGAATATACATCATTACACAGAAGTGTCTCGAACGGCTTCTGTCTGTCGTTTGCCTCGTTCCGCTCGTGTAGTTCCAATCTTCTAGTTTCTCAACGTAAATTTTCTGGTGAGCGTCAAACTCTTCCCAACCTGCAACAAAGGCGTTCTCTAACTGCGTTTTTTTTTTTTTTTTCCTAATCCGGTAAGAATGGGACAAAGGGCCCCCTTCACGATGGCCTCGGAGGCCCACAAAGCCATTCTCGCAGCTCGCAGGGCGGAGGAACGCGATGGGTGGGCTAAGTGGGGGCTTTCAGGGTCAAGCCGTCCGCTAATAACCGGAACAAAAGAAGCTTTT
>JABSTQ010005726.1:0-23694 GCA_013358835.2 Ixodes persulcatus
GTCGCTGCTGGTATATGGTTTTAATGAGCGCTTGAGAGTGAAATGTAGTAAACCTTCGGGGTTGAAAATAGGTTCACAGGGATGTATCGCACATGATTCATGCAGAAAGATGTAAGAAACGAATGTGCCGCTCGAACTCTGTTTTGCTCGGGCAGTGCATGACCGCTCGGACGGCAGATTACCGGTCCTCCGCGCTTGGCGAACGGATTATGTCGATCGTTCCGCTAGTCGCGCTCTTCCACCATGATTTTCGGGTGACCGTGATTGAAACATCACGTGCACCATATATTCAGTCAACGAGAGTTACTCCGACGCACTTATTAAGTTTGTTTCTAGCGACCACCACCAGGAATTATTTCCGGCTTCTGGTTTGGCCACATTGGAATTTGTGAGGACGCCCTGGAACACGCCCAGCCCGCTTTCGGCCAATGGCGCCTCCTCATTTGTCTCCTATTCTTCCCAACGAAGGGCCAAGCTCTCTACATACAGTATGCGGCTCTAGTTCACTGCGCGTGATTGCTTCAGGCGGCGATACCAAACGCACAAAGACGAAGAACGCCGTGACGCGATTCACTTCGGTATACGTATCGGGCTGCGTTCGGACGTAGAGTGACACGAAGTACAGACAGAAATAACCAATAGTCGCAATAGTCATAATAGGCGAGTCATGTGACGCTTTTGGTGTTGTTGTTTTGCTTTCTCTCTTGTACAACGAGTGGCGCCTGTGAATCAACGCTCAGCCGACACCTTCTTGGAACTGTAAATGCCCGCGCGCCTGCTCCGTGACCCCACCCGCATATACACTCTAAAAAAAAAAGGTGTAGTCTTACACCCTGACGTCTACGCACAACTAGAGAATAGGGAAAACAGTATTGTATGCCTAGCGCCTTCCGGGTGGTTCCCCAAATAATAATATAAAAGTGACAGCACGCTCTCGCCCTTCCGCACCAGGCTGGTCGGGCACTTTTGTATTTAAGAAAACGTACGAAAATAGGCGACGCTGCACTAATTCAGGGGTCATTTGTTCGATTTAGATGAGAGAAACAACCAACTGCGTGCACTAAATGTGAGTGATCGACTACGTGTCATAAGACCATCGGGTAATAAATGAACGTGACACAATGTAGTTCGTCCCTTTAAAGGCAATTAGTCTGCGACTTCGTACAGAGAAGTCGCGGTTCCGTCACAATATTTGTTTATAACGCTAACTTTTTCCGAACACACACAGCATTCACTTTTTGGCCGGAGCGAGCCTGACAACCTGCACTAGGGCATCATGTTTCTCCCTGTACACATTGTTGAGGAGAATGTCAGCCTGCTAAGTGGGGATTGTCAGGTCCCTGAAATTTCTTTCGTTGGTCACGTAAGCGCAGGAACTGGCGGATGCGTTCAGTTCTTGCGGATTAATTAAAGCATCTTCATTAAAAGCCACAATACTATACGCTGAAAAAAAGAAAGCGCGTGATAGAGAACTACGTGCGGTGGAGATTGAACCCGTGCGATTTATTTATGTGCAGGAAAACGAGCCCACAAATATCGATAATTCACAACACAAATCATTACCTATACCGTCGACCGGAAGAGTGGATTCTCGATACGCTATCGGAGTGTACACAGACAATATAGTAAATCTCCCCACATAGGCACAAGAAGAAGGGAGGGATTAGAACTTAGTTGCACTTCGATGGTCCGTCACAAGCGTCCTCCTATATTTTTCTTTAAGACCGCTCTTTCGTTGTGTCTCCTTTTATTTCTTTTTTTTCTTTTTTTTTTTCTTTTCATCACTTACTGTGTGACGTCCTTCAATTCGAAGAAAAAGAAGATTAGCTCCACACATCCCTTGTTTTGGAGTTATGGGTGAGCGACGCCGACCCTAAGACGACAATCGCTCGACTGCGTAACCCTCCTCCACATCCTCGCTGTAAAGACTTCCTCATTTCTTCGACTTTCTCCTCCCGGAAACTCGCTTAGTAACGAGCGCAGATGCGGACGGCACGAGAAACCTCCCGAAAATAGTACCTCGCTCCGATGTAACCTCCCTCCGACAGAGAGTTATTTTCCGGACGATTGTTCGCTTCGCTACTCTCGGGTCCCATACCCCATTCTCAAACGAAGCGTCGCATGTTTCCTAGTTATACTCTCGTCTGAGCGCCGGGTTTGGACTCCCGACGCCAGAACCGTTATCGCAATTTAAATGAATTTATTCGCTTCTTCGCAGTAAGTATAACTTAGATGTGTAGCCTTGCGTGGGAGCTAATTTAGCAATAGGTAGTATATCGTTCCCATACCTCCGTAACCGACGCCGATACTCCGTTGATGGCTTTGCGCGCGCATCGTATCTTTATCGGATATCGTTATCGGGGGTATGGAAACGATCTACTAAACGGCAGGACAAAAGACGCGCCCTGTCATTCACATTCTGTGATTAACTATAAACGCTATCGATTTGACAATTGCATAGAATATAACGAAGTTGATTTCCAAGCAACTGTCTGTAAGCATACACTCTCAGAAATGGTGGGCGTTGTACTTACACCCCTTGTTTCATGTATAACACCCCAAAGCTGCATGTCGACATTCAGTCCACTGACGTCGAACCGACAGTATACCAGCTCTTACGAGCGGCTTGCTACCTGTGCGATATAACTTACTAAAGAGCTAATTATCTACGTATAAAAAATAACTGAGGTTTTGCAGCAGTGTCAAGAGAACCTTCAGTGTTTTCATGTAGTCTTTAATGCGTACATTAGCTATTTAATAAGTTGTATCAATCGACTATCAAGCCGCTCATGGAAGTTGGTGTCGTCGGTTCGACGTCAGTGAACTGAACGTCGAATTGTAGATTTTGAGGTGTTATATATGGGACAAGGTGTGTAAGTAGTACACCCCCTTTTTCTGAGAATGTAGAAACTCAGGGTCATACGGTGACCCCCTCTGTGGCGTCAGGAATATGATGAGACTTTGGTAGTCGAACTTCTCCTGAGATCCTATTTTTAAACAAAAAACCGAGAGGGGTACCTAGGTTACAGCATCTCGCTGACGAGATCGAAAGCGACAGCGTGCCTCGAAACCCTTGACGCATGACGCGAATCCGCACGCGTCGAGGCGGGGGTCCAAGGTACGGCCCTTTGGGCGCTAGCCTGGAGCCGGGGCCAGCGCGCTCAGTCCAGCCGCAGTTGACAGCTCCGGGAACGGAGAGAACAGCGGGCCACCCGAAATACACGGCGTCCTTTTCGGCCCCCCCTTTATTTAACACCCCCATTTCTTAATCCCCCCTACCGACCTCGCTCTGTTGCAGGGGCAGGGCAGGCACATACGCTGATTGACTTGATGTGTGTTGCCTATAGGGCCCCTTGGTTTCTCCACTTAGGGTGGGCCCCCCAGACGGGGGGGGGGGGGTGACCTCCAAGGGAGCCAAGGGATATAGAAGTGATCACTGCGGCGTTGCTGTGTGGTTCATGGTTGCCACTCAGTGACCGTCGGACCCGCTGTGAGGCACGCTCGTGTCTTAGTAGCGGAGTTGGAGGGTGAGTCGAGCACTTGGGTACTTTTAGTACCGGCTGGTTTTCCCGGGCCGTCCCACTGGCTGCGTCAGATTACTGGGTTCATTTATCCCCCTTAACTTCCAATTGGCTTTTTACAGAAATTACCATTTGATCCAAAGGATCCAATTCATCTTATTCGAATTGGCTTCAAGTCTGCGGTGCCTAACGGCGGGAGCGGACAAGGGGACTATTATTTTACATTCTTTTATCGAGCCCCGACCTTATATCTGTTGCCTATAGGACGCCACAGCGCAAAGACCTCCACGGCACTCGCCAGCGAGCGCACGGGCTTCAGACCCGAGAGCGAGGCTTTTAGTTCGGCGAGAATTTTACGGCTCGGTTGAAAGATCTGGAGCGGGAACCGACGTGCGTGGTCGAGAAAGGCCCCGAGGTGTCGCCAAAGCCAACCAAGCGACCGACTTATTTTTATCGGTGTAGCCTCTGAGGACCGCGACTGGCGTGCCGTGCTGTGCACTAACGAAGCATAAATTATACATTGTGTACCTTTAAAAAAGAATATGTATATATATATATATATATATATATATATATATATATATATATATATATATATATATATATATATATATATATATTAAGCAATGCAAAACGTCACGCTTGCATTGCTTAAAGGGCCCATGAAACGAATTTTGGACTGCAATGAATCAATTTATATTGGTATTTTACTAATAGCACATCGTTCAGTGGGCCAAAAGAAAAAAAGTAGAAAGTCGAAAGCCTGACTTTCGGTACGAAAATTGGAAAACCACAGCGGACTATTTCGTACCTCCTTCCCTTCGTAAGCTCGCTGCCTTTTCTCTGTGATACATCCGCGGACCCCGCAGCGCGTCATCGGGACAAAGCAGCGCGTCACCGGGCCCAAACGAACGTCACACGACACCGGAGCTCACTTAATCCGTTCACCCCTAAGCTGACATTGTGGTGGAAGCGACGCGCTTGCCGGACCAATCAGCCGCCTCCCTTTCATCACCTGACCTCATTCTCTGCGCGTGGGTATGCGCGAGAGAGCGTGATCACGTGGCAAAAGTATAGCTGGCCCAACGAGCACGTAGCTTCCACAGCACTGTCAGCTTTGGGGTGAACGGGGTTGGAAAGCAACTTTTGTCTGAATTTTGAGCGACGGCTAATCTTCTAGGGGGAGAATGGCTGTATCTGGATTAGAGAAACGAGAGGCCGAGCAAGAGGTGACTCCCCCTTTCCGTCTTCTGGAACTGTTTGGTAGAATGCGCGATTTGTGAGTTGAGGAGGAAAGCTAAACAGGAAAAAGTTGGAAAAGCGTTTCATGACTCCTTTAATGTCACAACTCAGGCTGCGTTTTTTGGTCTAAACATATGTTTCGGCATCGTCATTCGCTGAGCTGCCTCCGTAAGTTGAGGTGATTGGCTCTCCGAGTGCTGTGCGGGAAAGTAGACGCACGGGTTTTTTTTAGAGTGTATACATCAGTTGATATCCATCATGAATCCAGCCATCCGCCTAAGAGTGACGTCACATTTTGTACCCTTTGTCGACTCATGATCAACGTGTGACCTCGAACTCTCATTGGCGACTGTTCTACTTGGCGAAAGTTTTGTTTCAGTGGCCTGTTCTGAATAATATATCGAGCAAGGGACTCGCTGTACGTCTACTGCATGTCACAGGGTGCTGTATTCAGACTGGGAATTTACTACAGCCTAGGAAAACGCTTCCTGTAGTTCCTAAGAGTTCACATTCAACAGCCGTGCCGTAATAGTATTTTAATCGACTATTTTTTTTATGTTCCAGAAGCAAATAATCAAGATAGAGTCACTATTGTTTTCAAATGTATTCTGAGATTGCTTCTACCCGCTTTGCTTTGAAACGTTAACAGGCATGGCTGCCGGCGTCTGCGGAGTGCTGAACGAGCGAAGCTCCTTGAGGCTTGAGCTCGTAAAGTTTTATGAGTGCAAGTGCTTTTGAGTTCATAGAGGTGTTTAGAGGAAAATCTCCTCAACCAACGTAATTTACAAAAAAAAAAAAAAAAAAAAAAAAAAAACTGCCGCAAGTACGCGTTTGTCTAGGCATGTTCTCGTCATTGCGCCTCGAAAGGCAAGCCTTCAATTTTGGTAGTACACCTGGCTTACCAAAGCGAATATTTTTTACGTCACGTTTTAGTTGTGCGTCATGACTAGGGTTCCGCGTTTTCGGTTTCTATTTTTTCGAAATTCGGCGTACTTTTTTCGGTGTTTATTTTAAAATTCAATTTTAGGTTTTTTTCGACGTATATTTATGCCCACAAAAGTTATCGGCTTTTTTCGGTGTATATAAAATAAACACAAACGGACACCGGATCAGATTATCCTTGTAGCTGTGATATTTCTGAACACTCAAAGAATAACGACACAGATACATTGAAAAAGAAATGGACACTTTATTGGGCAAATGTGTGCAACTGTAAAAGACACAAGAAAAAAACAGAAGTACAAACAAGTCACATATGAAGCCTATGCCCAAAAATCATAGAACTTCACCTTCTGTATATCAGGATTACGTGATCTTGTTATAGTACACACACACATGTATGTACTTTCCCAGATTCTCCTCGCTGATCCGCACTCTTTCTTTCCTGTTAACATGACACTGAGCTTCGAGAATGCCCTCTCAACGCTAACACTGGACACTGGCAGGCTGAGGAGATGAAGCGCTGCCTGAACCATAATCGGCCAATCAACCAATTGTGACCGCCGAAAGAGACACGGTGCGACGTTTTGTAGAACAACACAACATGCAGAGCTTGCATCAAGTCAGTCTTCCTTACAACAAGTTTGAAAACACGCTCGTACATGGCGAAGTCAGGAAGCATTCCGGACTTCACGTTCCGATCGATGATGCGCACTTTAAACCAAAGCGTCGTGATGGCGCCCGTGTATCCCATACATTCGGACACGTTTCGATAAACACTGTCTTTCCACTTTTTCGCCACGGCTCTGCGGTACGACTGGGAAGGTCAAAGTGACCTTTTCCGGTTAAAACTGAATTTTACAAAATGGATTCGACGTACTTTTATCGGTTTAAATCGAAAATGCCGAACCTAAAAACTGATCTTTTTCGGTTAAAACCGAATTTCCAAAATTAATTCGGCGTACTTTTATCGGTTTTAATCGGTTTAAACCGAAAAATCCGAACCCTAGTCATGACGCTCACCCATCTTGCTCGCGGATGCCATGAGAAAAAAAAAAAAAAAAGAATAATAACAGTAAACCTAGAAAGACTGCATATTTATTTTGCTGATTTTTTTAGTTCTCTCGGTCGCTGATTACGCACATCAATAGACGCTGACAGACACTTGTATGCGGAGAGCAAGTCGTTTGCTTCTTGCGCAGGAGTTAAGGTGACGTCAAAACGACGTCGAGCTCTGATTGGCTTTTTTAGAAAGGATAGTGGGCAGACCTCAATGTTAGTTGCCTTAAAGTCTACTCATTGTTTTTCTTTCCAATCAGCCAATAAGAACTCGGCGTTCTGACATCATCGTAACACCTATGCAAGAAGCAGACGAACTTGCAGCCCCACCCTGCATAGGACCGAGGCTCGGGCATAATGGAACGCTAGAACGCCGCTTTCATGGTCGCGTCATCTAAGCGTTGCAGAAGCTTTTAGATGGGGGATGAAAAGCAGACGGACGGCGGCGAAAACGGACGCCGACGCGCAGCTTTCGTGTCCGCGTCTCACGCGTGTTAGCCTGTTCGGTCGAGCAGCCAAGCCAGTCCAGTGCTAATGGGCGGGGAAAACGATTTGTGGGCGGGGCTTAGAGCGGGCTGTGACCTACACCTAAATTGCGTCTAAACAGGCAAATATTGCGCGAAAAAAAAATGTTTTGTGAAAAAATTATTTAAAACATTACGCGTCCCATCAATGCCCTTAAAATTTTTTTTTTCCTTGCAGTGTCTCTTTAAAGGCGAAGCTTAAGCGTCCTCCAAATTGTTTGTTTCTGTTGAGATACGAAGTGCCCTTCCCGAGGTCCTGAGTCCTGACAATGACCTAAGATATTGCCATTAACATTGATGTCCTCCTCTGGTTTTCGCATGAAGATGTGTTTTGTCGGTGCGTCTTTTACGCAGATGCGAAGGCACGGCCGTATTTAACTGTACTCGGTTTCACCAGCCGATGGACCGGACCCTACGGGCCATTCCAGCCAATCTAGAGCTATGAATCCATCACGTAACTGAGCGGCGTAAATATTGCGCAACGCCCCTCTTGAAAGTCACGGGACACTCGCACGGCGTTGGATCGACACCGACGGTTCCTAGAGTCAGCCGCGGTCCATTGTAAGCCGAAACAGAGCATACGTTTCCCGGGTCATTATTACGATGACCGAAAGGAAACTTCAATGACGGCAAACGCTCGACAAACACTCGTGGCTATAGGGCACCTAGGCAACGCAGTCCTGAGCATTTAGAGTGAACGATGTCACTCTAATGCCCCAGGCATCCTTGGGTTGAATGATTATCAGACAGGAGTGCCTTCGCGTAATCACTACTGCGCCTTGATCACGACCTTTCTGCCTTTGATAACACGTGGTCGCACAGGGAGGCACTCACTTGATCGAATGACGTTTGAGCGAACGCCCACGTTTCACCGAATGACACTTTAGCGAATAGTCGGACGCCGCGAAGCGGCGTTTTCGGGTGGGCCAAATGGGTTCACATTTTTGTAATGAGCCGACACAGACTGTCGCCGCGAAGCGGCGTAAGCGCAGCGCGGCGGATGGGTTAACGCGCGCCCCCGTTATTCGCTAAAACGTCAATTCGCTCAAATGTCGCTGTTCGCTAAAATGTCATTCGCTCATGTGATATGGACCCGGTCGCACACGCGAGCAAAGCCTGGTGGAAGGCAAGGAACGCGCGCTGGAGGCGCTGCATCTACTGGATTCTAATACCCCTGTCAGACGGGAAAGTAAATGTCATTTTGATCGAATGTCATTCACCGCTCGGCGAATCAGCTCGTGATCCTGGTTCTTCACGTGATCCTGGTTCGTTATCGCTCACGCTCATTGGCCGAGCTGTAATGTCATTTTGCTTAAATGTCATTTAACGTGCCCGTCTGACAGGGGTATTAATTAAGCTCAGAGGACGACTTCCAACCGCAGCTAAGCAGCTATACTGCACTACCCAAATGCCAAGTCATTGAAGTCACACATCTACAGGATGCCGCCCATTGCACGCCGTCTAAACATCAGCATACTCCAATGTTTTTTTTTGTTTTTTTTCTTTATTAAAATGACCAGCAAACTCTACACCTTCAGTACACCCAGCCACATCAGACAAACTCTCTTTGACACAAGCCGCTAGACGTTTTACAAAATGAAGATTAAGTAACCATTCCGGTTCGCCGAAGCCAAAAGAGAGATGGATGCATGCATTCAAACATCCACCCACAAGGGTCTCCCACTCTAAAAGAGCTCGCGTTATCACCTTGCCTATCCAATGACCAGCGTTTTGGCGTGCTCGGAACGAAACGTTTCTATTCCTGCTCATCTCCGGACTCGAGAGTTATCGGAGTGAGCAATCTGCTTCGAGTAATCAAAGCGCGCACACGGCGAATGTCTTTCCTTCTTTCTCTCTTTTACATTTTTGTTTCCCCCCTCGGGTGCAGCGCGCACGTCGACTCCCTGCGTTCCGGCAACGAACGAAACATGCGGTTTCACGGACCCCGCGTGGTTTTGGCGCCATCTATCGGTACTGAAACGTACTAAAAGAGGCGCGCAGAGGCGCGCAGTTTGAACTGCTTGCGTGCATTCAAAACTCATACAAAGTGGGGAAGGAAGTATATGCGGGCCGGGGGAGGGGGGGGGGGGGGGGGGGGGGGGCTATGCAGGCAGTGTCATAATCTCCATTTCTTTTCCTTAAAGGGGCCCTGCAACGACATCCCGGCCTGTGACCTTTTTCGGGGTTGCTATCTCTACTGTGATTCAGGCAACCCTGGGCACAAGAACAGAGTTGCAAATAGTATTACTGAAAATCATTAGACAGATTTAGTATAGCGTTGCTGGCTCTTACGTACGCAATACGCAATAGTATAGCGTACGCTAAAAATGACCTGCTCGGACCGAATTTAGTTGTGCGTTACGTTTTCGAGTGAACACCGCGCATGATCTTGGTTAAATTTGCTAGAGCCGTAGAATTCCGCGTGCTTGTAGCGCAACCATGCTCCTGGAAAGAAATATTTAAAATGAAAACGTGTCCAATCATTTTATTTCAAATTAAACCAAGCCGCAGCTGCTTCGTCAAGCGCGCTTTTCTGCGGGGTACAGACCCAAATTCGATCACGGAGCCTCCGTCAGTCGTCCCATGGAAACGGCAGCTTTTATCAATGCTATCGGGGAATGAAATTCATGACCTACTGATGTCCAGTGCATAGCGGCGAGAACTTCGGCGATTTCTTTTAGAGTCGTTCGTCCGTCGGCGATGAACTGTGCGAATAGGCTTAGCGTTGAGCAGATCGCAGCGTTGACCCACATTCCGAGCGGCGAACATTTTCACTGTGCACTCCTTCAGCTGCACGGCGATCTGATTCGACCGCAGTAGGTCCCAGAAAGGATTGCCGAGCTGAACACCACGCAATTTCACGTAACACAGAACTTCGAAAACACCACGTCGCCCTTGCTGCGCCAGTCGAGGTAACCGCCATCTTGAAACTGGCGCTCTCGTCGCTCTCGTTGGGTTCGAGATCTCTCGAGAGCGTCCCGCAAAGCCCGCTAGCCCGCCACGCAAAATCCCCAGCGTTGCGTGCGTACGCAATACGCTGGCTCTTCTATTGCGTTCTGCGCACGCGCACTCCCGACCCGCAATTTTATTGCGTACGCAAGGCTTTAGCGTACGATCCACTAAAACTGTCTATTACTGCCGAGTGTGCTAGCGCATCGCAGCTTGGAGCGCGTGGAGTGAAACCTTGTGCAGCGAAACCCACCGATCCTGGGTTCAATCCCCACCCCTGCCCGTTTCGATATGGATGAGCATCGCACCGGAATGCGGTCGTGTATCCCTACTGTATAGTGCACGATAAAGAACTCAGGCTAGCAATGGTTCTAGACTAGCTAAACGTATTATACAGCGTAAACCAGTGTTGCCTAGGGTTACCAACCGTCCCGGATCTTGCGGGGTCCCGCATCTTCCCTGTCGGGACAACTATATGTCCCGGATTTTGTCCAGACCGTGCAGTTAAAACTTTTCTATGTGATACAATCCACGCCCAACAATGCGCGTCACACTGCGAAGCACGAATCGCATGAAGCAATGCTGCGGCGGCTAGCGTTGGCTGCGAGGCTTTAGCCACTTTAGCATGAAAGCCACGGCAAGCCGGAAATCGGGGTGACACTGGTACCGGGCAGCGCCTGTTAACATTATTTTTTTCCCTCGCGCTGCCCCCCCCCCCCCCCCCGTCCCGACTTTCTTCATTGATGAGTTGGTAACCCTGTGTCTACACCACAAAGGCAGACCTAGCTTGCGCTGTCTAAACACGAACATCTAATTTACGTGTTTGTTAATGCGCAATGGTATACATCAATTAAAAAGTAAAGACTGGAAATGCAATTACGCTGGAAACGTTGATGTTTGATTTGTGATCACAGTTATCACTGTCCAATCAACCGATTTAGTTTCACCATGCTCCTGATAACACCCGTATGACGATCCTAGTCCGTACGCAAACAATATTTCTCGTTTTTGTGTTATCTCCCGTCCTAATGTATATAGAGCAAGAATATATTATTTACACTAATTTCGAGTTTTCTTTAAATAAGGGTTGCAATTAGAGTCCAAAATCGGACATTCAGCTTACTATGTTGATGCTCACGGGCATGAAGATATCACGTTATTGTCGATTTTACGCATTGATAATACTCGCTTTTCAAAGGTTACTGGCTATGCTAAATGGATGCGGCCGAATAACATAAAATCGATACGGGCCCAATTATACGCACCCGATCCTCTTCCATTCTTCGGTCCTATTCAATCATTGTTGCCAAATCTACGGTCCCATCCATATAGCCGTGTCTACTAAAAGAAAGTTTTAGTGGATCGCTCTCGCAAATCCGATAACAGTACCCACTACAACTCCAACTTCTTTGCGCACACATCGTATGGTTATCGGGCATCGTTATCGGAGGTATCGGGACGATCTAGAAGAACTCCCCAATAATGCGTTTTCAAAGAGTTTGTGTAACGTCCGGTCAGCAGAGTTCGGTCCTCTGTAGTTACATAAACACTCAGAAACAGGTTTTTTCATGGCACCTTCGAACTCTACAAGGCCGCGGACGCAAATTTGTACAGCAACCTCTCTTTTCAGCAATCTCTCTTGCCAAGGACACGTGGTGGCCGTTTCCGGGTGGAAGTGAACATTGTTTGGCCCGGGGGGCAAACAAGCCTCAACAGGCAAACGAGCACAAGGAGAGGTGTCGCTTCAGCGCGATGCTATCAGCTGCTGCTGTCCCCGGGCTAATCAGTAAAGCCGGACCGCCTCGCTCTTGCCCCCGAGCCGACCCCACTAAAGAAGGCGGCAAACGACGGACAACAACATGCCAACACTTCGAATGGAAGGGGACAAAGGGAGGGAGGGCGGACGCCATCGGTGCCCAAGGGAGTGGTTGGTGCCTGGATGGGGAAAGCAGGGGACACACACGCACACACTAGAGTGGGGTGTGGGAAGTGTACTCGTCGTCGTCGGCGACGGCGGCGACGGCGGCTGATTCTGTGGTCTGGTCTGGCGCCAGACTGTCTGGCTCCCAGCTGGACTCGAAGCACGGCGTCTCGAGGTTAGGGGTGTGGGGGTCTGCGGCTGGCATCGTCGTCGTCTCTAGGGGGACTCTTCGTGGGGACACGGGGAGGGAGCGGGGGGTTCTTTTGTATGCCAGAACCTTGTTGTTGGAAGAGGCACCCAAACCGTTCTTGATGCCCCCGTGCCGCGGCTTGCTGTCCAGCCAGCCGGCCTAGTGGAGGAGCTTCCTCTTTCCGTGGAACTTGGAAGCATGTGCGGGCCTGCCGCCGGCAGGGGTTTAGCGGGTCTCAGGTGTTGACTGTGACATTAGCACCGGTGACACCATCTGCCCCCCCCCCCCCCCCTCATCCAGTCCTGCGACACCTCCCTGCCCCTTCTCCCCTTTCTTTCCTGTCCTTCCCTTTCTAAGGTTACTGGGCAATTTTCTACTGACACTTTTTTAGCTACGTCTATTTTGCATTTTGCCGCTTTCCTTTAGGCGTGCGTTTGTGAGAGGAGGGGGTCTGTCGTATATCCCGAGCTCCGAATGACTTCCTTGCTGCGATCAACCCGCATCGGCCTCCGTCACAGCTTCATCAGCGGGGTCAGGTGGGGACGGGCGAGAACTGACGGGAAAGAAGGACTTCCCTAACGAGGCGTGATATGACGTCGTGCCACACTTCCTTACGTTATACTGTTGTTTTTGTTGAACTGTTTATGTTTTTGACGTCGATAGGTAAAAAGTAACAAGCATCAGTCCCGCATCAACAAAGACGTTTTATAATGTACCCTAATAAAAGAAAACAAAACAAGGTTCTGACACTTTGGAGCCTTCTTTTATATCCAAGCAACAAGATAGATGTGCTTGTGCCCCTTCGATTAAAGTGTTCAAAAAGAACTTGGCTTTTTTATATGTTATTTTAGGCCGTGTCTGGAACAAATGACTGTTTTTTTATGTTCTGGTTTTACGTCGGTATGTGTTTCTTCAAAATAAATCCGTTGAAATTCAGCACTGCATCTGCGTACCCCCGGTTTCTTTCTTTTTTTTTTTGGCGCTGTTCACTCTCTGTGACTAAGCGGACAGCCGCAGAATGTTTCCAAGCTGTCCTAGAAAAGCGGTCAAAATTAGCAGCGGCGCCAGCATGCAGGTGTCAGAGGATCAACACGGGTTTCCGTGTCTTGATCTGTCGTGTCAGCTGCACCATCAGCTTGTGTTCCCGCTCCCGCCCAACTCGAATATGCGTTCTTCACTAGATTCTATCGCATACAAACGTCTGGAGGTGTGCGGTTCGTGTGAAGCCAGATTGATATTTTGAAAAAAAGTTTAGATCTATTTCTTTGGTATTTTATTGTCGAACCCTTTCAGTTATTCTGCGGTGAACGCGGGACAAGTGTAATTTGTCCGGTCTTTTTTTGTTTTGTTTTGCGTTTATTATTACGGAGTGATAACATAATGGTTTTTCTGCCCGTTCCTAGTAGAGGACGTCAAGACACCATTTTTGTTTTCTTCTCA
The DNA here is from genome assembly GCA_013358835.2 of Ixodes persulcatus. Classification (NCBI taxonomy): domain Eukaryota; kingdom Metazoa; phylum Arthropoda; class Arachnida; order Ixodida; family Ixodidae; genus Ixodes; species Ixodes persulcatus. Next base: position 13,786 of record JABSTQ010005726.1, read on the forward strand.
GGAATTCATAAGTGAAGCCTCGCTTGCAGTTGCAACGCTGCAACGTACCATTAAGACTTCAGTAATTATGTGCCGCGCCACAAAAAAAAAAAAAACAAAAAAACATTAAAGCGATATTATTGTAGCCCTTCAGCGATATCGGTGTAGCCCTTCAGCGATCATCGTAAGCACTTTCTCAAAAGTCACGCGAATGTCCCGGAACCACCCGCAACGCTGTTCACAAATTCTGCGGTGGAGTGGAGTCGATCGTAAGATGATACCAAAGCTCTCCGACTCTACGGGCCAGAAAACAAGAACGCGACAAAGTTAAACGAAAAGATACAAGGAGAAACAAGAGAAAGCCAGCGGCACGCCCCCCCCCCCCCGCCCCCCCCCCCCCCCCACCCCTCCCCTGGAAAGCGTTAGTGAAGAAGTCGTCGCCTGGGCTGCAGACTCGACACCGGGAAGATGGACACAAGCCGATAACTGCGTCCGTCCAGTCGTCGGCTTCAGTCAACAGCGGCGGTTTCACTTAGAATTGCTGATTGCCAACATGCAGCGGTTCCACAGCTGGATGGGGTCGGGACCGCACGCCAACCGACAAGAACCCGAGCAGAGGTCACGATTCGCCAAATTCGGAAGTTTCGATGACGAAGTAGCTGATTCTGGAAACAAACTTCATCGCATGCAGGAGTTTACAGCAGTGATCTTGTTCGACTGGATTTGGTTTCGCAACTGACAATACAGACTAACTCGAATGGCACACATTCGACGATGACTTCAGTGGCCAACTGCAGCGTCCACATTTTTTTTTTTTTTTTTAATGCGAAAGTAATAATTGTCCTATGGAGCGAAGCCGGCGGCGTCTGTAGCCGTTGTCTGTAGCAGACATATCAGACATATCAGCAGAAAAGGGCTGTTTAAGATTCGGACATATTATTTGTCGCGTTTTACCATTCACAGAACAAGTATAAGACGTTTGCATACATCATGGTACTGTGCAGAAACAACATCAAAGCATTTTCTTGATTTCGCTGAAGCGAATTGGTCTACAACGTCATCAAAGTCAATTTCTTCAGTTTCTTCTCAGTAGAGAGTGATTACCAAGTCTGCCATGGCTCATGGAAGCTAGCAAATACGAAAGTATTCGTTTCAACTTGCTGAACGACCTCTCACAGCCCGCTATGGAATCTGATATGGTTAGTATATGAATGGCGATGCGAAGATTGGGGAAGACGCTGTCATCTTCATAAACTGGACAATAAAGCGAAGGAGTTCTTCCGGTCTTGATACCTGCAGGTCAGTCCGCTTCGACAGCAACAATCCGCAGTCTAAAATCTCTTCACTCAGATTATGTGCGTGGACGCCACAACTTTAGAATTCGCCGAAACTACAGCATTTTGTCTTTAAAATATCCTTGTCGGTTTCGTATCACAGTCCATTAAATTCAGGAGGAAGCCCGACTTGGCGTCGATTGCTATATAAAGACGGTCGAGATGACATTTCACGGCCCCTTGCATTTCCCGCTTCGTCGCTAAGCTATCCCCTCTCGAATTTCGCCCAAGCATTTGCTGTTGCTTTTTCGTGTCGGACACCTTTCAACTTAAATGCCCCACCCTTCGCAGAGACAAAGCCTTTCATCAAGTGACTCGCATCTCAGCGATGCTCTTTCATCATACAATTACTCTTGGAGCGCTTTCATGTCTAGGGCAGCATCGTTAAAGCTCATCTCTGAATATTGCAGCCTTTTCAAAACGTGATCTCTGCAAATCAGTACCCTGTATACCAAAAGCCGAGTAAATTCAGGAACTCGTAACTCGGCATCCGGCTTTACAACAGGCTTGCGTCAGTGTCACTTTCCGTTTTTATGGATTCATTTTCAATATTTATCATTCCCTTGGTACTTCAAGTACCAAGAAAGACAAGATGGACGCCCGGGCGCAGTCCTTTTACGGAGCGCCGAAGAACCGTGGGGCGTAAAAATGCTTTTAATTTTTTTTTTTTTTTTTTTTTTTTGTTTTTAGAGCGCATTGTACTTATGTTTACTGCATAGCCGTCTTATGCTTTGCTCTTCCTCTCACATACCGGGGTTTTTTGATGAAATATAACGGAGTTTTTTGGCCCGCGTAAATTAGCTACACATCGCAATTGCTGGAAACTTAAACTCCGTGATAATGTTACAGTAGCGGTTGGGTTAGAACGCGAAAGTTTGAAAACATGACGTCACCTGGATCAAAAGATGAAAGGGAAAGACCAAATTTATCTATGAGCATGTTATGTTTTAAGAAGAAGCCCTCTGACCGCTATTTTTTTTTTTTCATATTGATAGAAAGTTTTTAATGTTACTTTACTCTTCAACCAAAATGTTCATGTCACCAATCAAATTTAACAAATCGCAGCACGCGTTTTTCGTTTCCCAATTCAGTTTTGAAGCGGGGAAGTCATATTTCAGTGCCGCGTGTTTTTCCTAAAATTATCCGCTTCTTTTAGCAGAACTCTCCACAAAAGTCACGTGGCACGAAGGAACCAATGACCACCGTGGCGACGTTAACAATAGGGATGAAAATGGTAGCCTATATACTATAAGCGCAAAGAACTTTACAGTGACTCCAGCAGTAGCCGGCGGATACGCACCGATTCGCAGATGTTTTAAGATCAGTCACGTGACATGAAGGGACCAATGACCTTCGCGGCGACGTGAAACAATGGGAATGAAACGGGTAGCCCTACCCTGAGCGCAATGAGCCTAGAGTGACTCCAGTAGTGGCCGGCCGATACGCTCCGATACGCATGACGCCGAAACTTAAGTCACGCCACACAAAAGATGCAATGGAGATCGGGATGAAGTTGAACAATGAAGTTAAAACGGTTGACCCTACTATGAGCGCTCCGGGTCTGGAGTGGCTCCAGCAGTGGCCGGCCGATTGTGACGTACGAAGAAGACAATGACCACTGGCTCTCACGCTCCTGACTGGCGAGCGGTCAGCGTGGAGTGTCGAGAGCAACGGAGCGTGCTCTTTCAACCGCCACCCACCATTTTGGTTTTTTTCTGAAACGCACGACTTACCAACCGCGTGCACCAGCGAAACCTCCATGGTGAATGGCAGCCGTGGGCCATTTATAGCGAGGTATTTCATTCATGTTTTGGCCACGTTGCCTTAGTGGAACTCCTTGCTGTGTATACTTACTGAGTGGCGGATCTGTGTAATAGAAACGCGCTTTAGTGATACGGAATATATTGATAAGGTCATCGTGATTCTGACTCCTGAGGCTTGTGTGCACATAAGAAAACGACATTGACAAGCTTGTGCATAGAGCGATATAGTTAGCACAGAAACGCAAGTGATCCTTTTTTTTATCACAGTGTTTTACTCACAACAGTACAGCGCGTCGTAAAAAGTAGGAGGGCAGTGAAAGTGCTGATATGTGGCAATGGTATATAATTATCAGTAAATAACTAAAAACAGCCAATGTTGTTCAACACTCCCAAAACGAGAAAGAAAGAATTCAAAGGATTGTGAACAACTCATTTGTCACGTCTGACGCTGTTCACTTTGTAAGAAGGCTATATAATTCTTCATTTATATGCTCACACAAATGGCGGGCAATTCGATGAAAAAATTTTTGCCAGTGGATTGAGTGGCACTCTGTTAAGTAACGAATATTTTGTTTGAAATAAGTAAGATTTGTTTTAGAAAAGTCTATCTTTCTACAGTTGCGTCGGCATTGTTTTTTTAGCTTTCTAGGCTGGTATCGGCATTTTGGAGGGAGCGTTTCCGGGGGCAGAGCGGCCGAGCGGACGAAGCGGGTCCCCCGCGGTCGTTAGGAAACGTCTCAGGTTTCGGGAGTCTGCTCGGACGGACCCGGGACGGCCCGTTCTTGGGGATGCTTGTGGATGCTAACCGAGTGTGCCTGTGTGTAGAGGGTTTTGCCGCTTTGTGTGAAATTGTCGCTTTTTGCGCGAGGTAATAATTTAGCTGTTGGCGCCAGCTAGACTAGGAAAATTGCAGAGACCGATTCTAGAAAGAATTTGGATTTGGCGGTTGGGGCGTCTGGCTGACAGCTCGCCGACCATTGGGCGACAGTGTACCACGTGGGAGCGGTGAAATTTGAAGGGATTGGTCCGTCTCTGGAGGGAAAGGAGGCCCCTACGAGTCTACAAAAGGGGTGCCGGGAGGATTCTCTGGGGAAGATTGCTGGAGGTTTTGGAAGAGTTCGGACGTGTTTATCCGCTGCTCTCGAAAGACACCTTTTTTCGCCGGAATACAGGGTCCCTTGCGGGTGGCATCGGCCCTGGCCTCGGGCCACCCCTGCTCGAGTGGTGACCCACTACCGCCCATCTGGATACCTCCAGGGAAGAAATAACCAGCTTCAGTCAGCAGCAGCCGCCACCCGGAGCCGGAAACAGTTGCAATGACGGACAACTAGAAGTAACCCTCCCAACGCACTACGGACATCCGCAGGCACGACCACCACCCCAGGACATGGAACATACGTTCAGTGTACTAGCGGCTATAATCGAGCGAAACCCGGCATTCCTCGAGGCACTAAACCAGCTGGTGGCGCAGTTCATGCCGCCTCCACAAGTCGACAGCAGCCCACCTCAGCAGGCATGGCAACAAGACCCGTGGCAGCAACGTAAATCGAGACGCAGGAACGCGGGATCCCGGGAGACGGAACAGTCCACATCGCACGGAACGGAGTCGCCGGCTGCGTCGCGGAGCGTGGAGGAACCGCACCACCAAGAGTGGCCACTCCCGGGCGCCACACCAAGGAAAAGGAGACGGAGCCCACTGGCTGCAAGGGACGCGGAAGGGTCAACACCCATTTCAACCCCACCGCAAACTGTGGTGCTTCGATCCATTGGAAAGAAGGAAGTGAGCGCCTTCACTGGACAAGAAATCCGCGAAGCCGTCAAGCAGGCCGGGATTGACAATATGGAGGGCTACACAGTCCATCGAAATGAAAAAGCGAATGCTATTGCCATCACCACACGGGACCCGCTCATGGTGGAGAAGCTTCTCCAAGTCCGAGAAATACGAAAAGGGGAGGAAACACTCCCACTACAGCCATACAAAGCCCTAGCCGGAAACCAGTGCCGGGGAGTTATTTATCTCCCTGGTCAGGGAAACACGGTGACTCCTGAGTCACTGCGGGAAGACATCGACTGCAGGAGTCACAAAGTTGCAGCAGCGAGGCCCATCGGCGCAAAAGGAAATACCATCCTCGTGACCTTCGAAGGGAGAGTTCTTCCCAAGAAAGTGAGGTACATGTGTGAAGTGCTCGACGTGCGCGAGTACCGCCCGCGCCCCCTGGTGTGCTTCCGGTGTCACGGGATCGGACACAAGATGGATGTGTGCCCTCGAGGCTCTGCCCGCTGTGGAACGTGCGGCTCTGAGCACGACGGTATGGAAGGATGCGCGCAGGCCCCGAAGTGCGTGAACTGCGGCGGAGCCCACCTGGCCACCAGCAATGAGTGCCCAAAAAGAGCGATTCCACCGCGACGCAATGACAATCGGAAAACCTCAGGACCAGAACAGGGACATGGTAAGCCCCTACCTCCCCTGCCTGCCTTAATACTTGCGTCCCCACCAGCGCTCCAAAATGGGGGGACATCGTATGCGGCTATGACCGCGGGAGTCCTCCAGCCCGTGTTATCGCCAGCGCATCAGTCCCAGCAGCCCGACATGATAATACAAACTGTTCAAGCTCAGCAAGCAGGTTTTCTGCGAATGGAGAAACAAATTTGTGCGCTCACGGCAGCCATACACAGGCTAATTAACACACATAATTGCAAGCATTAGCGCAGAAATACAAAAATCCACAAGGCAGAATCTACGTAAGCAAAACAAACGCAGCTCCAAGCCTTCGCCGTGGATCCTTCAATGGAACTGTGGAGGGTTGCTGCAAAAGCTACCAGAACTTAAAATTCGATTGCAAGAACTCAACGACCGCCAACCTGACATTATTCTCCTCCAAGAGGCTAATGTAGGCAAAATCAAAATTAAAGGTTACAACACGTATTTACACCCGAGCATCGAAAGAAAGACAAACAATTACGGCATTGTGGCCACACTCATCAAGAAAAAACACCCACAAATACAACTAGATTCCGAGTTGGCCTGCTCAGACGTCCAAGAGGTCGTCTCCACGCAGGTCAAGCTCGGAGACACAGTCATAGACGTACACAACACGTACATACGGCCGTCCGTGGAAGCCAACAACGCCGATTAGATCAACCGGCTCGTGGAACCCAAGCGCCACACCATTTTGGCAGGGGATTTCAACGCTCGACACACTGCCTGGGGATACCCGGACAAGAACGCTCGAGGCAAAAACATCAAGAAGGCGTGCGAGAATTCCAATCTTCAGCTGTGCAATAACCCGGATACCCCCACCCGGCTAGCGCAAATTACAAATCACAACGACACTTCCCCCGACCTAACTTGGACGTCCCCGAAGCTGCGGATAAGGTGGAAAGTTTTGCAAGATGCAATGGGCAGTGACCATCTTCCTATCCGCACTGACCTCCTCATCTCGACTGTCCCAAAGCGACAAGTAGCCTTTATCAAATGGGACACCTTTCGTACTGCTATGAGCCGACTGGAGAGGCTCCCGCTGAACGAGAGAATTCAACGGGCTCTCAAGGAAGCAAGGAAAGAATACCAGGTAAAAGGGGACTCACCACCACCCGACCTTCACCTAGTCAACTTGTGGGACACACGCCTCGGAAAGCTCCAAAGCTATAGGGCCAAGCGATCACTACACAACAAGATCCGCCTGAACCACGCTACAGCCAAAGCCAAGAAGTATGCAAAGGAGCTCGTCCGAACAATCTGGCGAAGCCATTGCAACTCCTTCAACCACAAGACGGGCTACCGCAAAGTCTGGAATACGTACAAAGGGCTCAGCGGAAAGACCAAAGCACACAACACGGGGAGCAATCTGGCTCTCCGTCTCAACATCACTGAGGAACAACTGGCAGAGGAAGCGGGAGATCACTTCTTCCCACAGCAAGCCGAACCTCCGCCGGAGAGTGTCTACGCCAAACAGCCCATTCTTCAAGAGCAACCAGTTGACGCACTATTTACCTTGGGGGAGCTCGTCGAGGCTCTTGGCGCAGCAAATGCAAAGTCAGCACCTGGCTCTGACCACATTACTATCACGGCCCTCCGAAACCTCCCCAAGAAAGCCATGGAAGAGCTTCTAAACCAATTCAACCGGATTTGGATCGAAGGGGAGATCCCGGCCGAATGGAAGCGATCGACCGTCATCCCGATCCCGAAACCCGGCAAGACCCCGCACACCATCGCCAACCTTCGGCCCATCTCGCTGACGTCCAATCTCTGCAAGGTCCTTGAACGGATGGTCAACGCACGTCTGACATGGATCCTCGAGACCTCAGGAGCTCTCCATCCCATGCAGACGGGCTTCAGACCCCATTTAGCAACACAAGACAGCCTTGCAATGATCCACTACGACATGTTCGAGCGGAGACTATTCAAGAGCCAGCCCCGAACAATCGTTGCCATCGACCTACGCAAGGCCTTCGACTCCATCCCTCACAAGACCATCGTTGAGGCAGCAAAGAAGCGCATGATTAGCGGCAGGCTTCTGAACTTCATCAAGACCTTCTTGCAAGACCGCACTTACCAGGTTGCGATCGGCAACACCAGGAGTCAATGGAAACCGAACAACATCGGAGTCCCACAGGGAGCGGTCCTCTCGCCGGCGTTATTCAACCTGGCGATGACAGATCTTGCCCTGGCCCTGGAGGCTGTGCCGGAAGTTCGGTTCACGATCTACGCAGATGACGTCACCCTGTGGACAACCGCTGGCATGGCCGAGTCACAACAACGCTACATGCAACGAGCCCTGGACATCACCACGACCTTCGCCTGTGAGAGCGGGCTGGAAATCTCAAAGGACAAGACCTTTTACATGGTGTTGTATAACAAGAAGAAGAACCCACCACAAATCAAACTGAGAGCCGACGGCGCTCTCATCGAGGAAACCAGCACCCTCAAAATTCTAGGTGTCCCCTTCGATAAATGTGGAGGGGCAGCCACTTGGATCAAGCAGGTTAGAAAGAAATGGAAAGACGGCGTTGAACTTCTCCGAAAAATCTCTGGCACAGCTTGGGGGGCACAAGAAGATCTACTCAGAAACCTGGTCCGGACACTGCTTGTATCTAAGGTGATCTACGGACTCAACTACCTTACGCTAACTAAACGCCAAGAGCAAGCCTTGGTGGTGATGAACAGGGCCGCCATGCGGGTCGTCACCGGCCTTCCTAAGTTCACTCCCGTGGAGCAGCTGGAGCAGGCTGCTCAGATGAACACATTACGAGAAATCGCCCAAGAAATGGTACAATGCCAAGAGAAACGACTCGGCCGTACGTACCACGGAAACGTCATCCTCACCATGTGCGGGAAGGCCCACCTGACGAAAAGCCCGCTCCTCCCCACACCACCTCCACCATGGGACAACGAGCTCATCACGCCAGCCAAGCCAGTGCCCCAAAATCATGGCGGCAACAACCTCGGACGCCGAATGACGCAGGCCTCCAACCATCTGAAGGAGGTAGCAGAACATTCTGAAGACACAGAGGTGTTCTACACGGACGCTGCCCGAGGTGGGCAGTGACGCACTGCGATTGCCTGGCACTCGCCCACTCGAGGCGAAACCGAGCAACAAACGATGCCGGGGAGCACAAACAGTTCTTGCGCGGCAGAGCTCCAGGCGATTCTGCTCGCCACTCGGGCCGCTACCGAGGGTCGGAGGGCCCACGTGACGAAGACGGTAATCTACACCGACGCAAGGGAAACACTTCGGGAGCTCTGCCGCCCAGACACACGCAACCCGACTGTTGAGAAAATCCGAACTTGTATCCGTTCCACGCAAGCTCACCAAACAGTTACGATCGCGTGGATTCCCGGCCACGCCAACATCCCGGGAAACGAGCGGGCGGACGAGGCCGCAAGGGCGCAGCTACACGCCGTTAATTTGCCCTCAACAGGCCTCATCCCTCCGCCCGTCCATCAAGAACAGGAAACAGACCTTCTCGAGATTAAACGAGAGGAGCGACTCGCTCGAAATGCCCGGCTATCCGCACTCCTGCCTGCGGACCCTCACCCGATCCCGCGGGGTTTTTCCCGGTGGGAGCGGGTGGCACTCAGACGGCTGCAAACCATGACCCTAATGACACCGGCTTTGCGAGCCCGCTTCTACAAGCCCACCAACCCCGCGGATCCCGGCCCGGACCCAAACTGCCAGCACTGCGGGGTCCCGGCGACGTGTTCTCACTTAATATGGGACTGCCTCGGGGCCTCGCGAGAACGCGTGGAAGTGCTTGCGACATTGCCACCCGAACTCCAGCCAACCACGTACAGTGAATGGACAAGACCAACCACCGCAGTGCTCAGTGACGCAAAGAAACTGTATTCATCCCTCATCGCATTCCTCCGGTCCTCCGGGATTGAGAGGCTCATTTAACCGTCGTCCCCCCACCCCACTCTCCCCTTTCCCTCACCCTCATTTAACCATCGTCACCCCACCTCACTCTCCCTTCTTCCCACCCTCCACACCAAGTGAGGCCCCCAAGCCAGGCGTGTGGATCAAAATAAAATACGTTTGAAATAAAAAATCTCGGGGGAATTCGGCTCTTGAGACTGGGGACTAAAGTATGAGTTTTAATTTTGGAAGTTTTGTATAATACCGTTGACTTGTCGTGTTGTTTTAAAATAAACGTGGCCACACCGGCCATTATAAACCTACCAACGTCGTAATGTGTCCAGCGGGATCGAACAACTTTTAGTTTTTTTTCTTATTCGACTTCCCGGGGGACTTCCATCGGGCGAACATCATCATCGGTCGTCACCATCCTGACCGGCCCCCTCCCCCCCGGAAAGTTGACTGGCTCACTCTTGA